>PVIR01002518.1:0-55552 GCA_004026965.1 Petromus typicus | reverse complement strand
GAAATCTGTGGACCCACTCAGTACTTACAGTAACAAAGAGTGAGACCACAGAATGCTCCAAAAGCCTGAGTGTACTCTAGGGAGCCAATAAAAAGCCTGCATGAATTTCTTCGGAATATACCAGAAAGGAAGGCAGCTAGGGATAGGCCTATCCAGACTGCAGATCTCGCTCAATTTTTCTCAGCATCTTTCAAAGGGAACCCAGGTGCGAACCCAGGAACATGCACCAAACAAGGGAAAAAGTGTCATCCTGGAAAGCTTCCCCCGTGCTCGTCACCTAAGAAGTGGTGCCCTTTCACAGTCACGCATATACTTAATGCCATGTCCAAAAACCTCCCGGCCACAGGATCTCTAAGATACGCTGTTCCCAATGACATGCTGCTATGCAGTTTGCATATTAGCAGCAGCACAAAACAGAAACAAACTGAGAAAGCCCAGAGACTCACGTCCTTCTTGTCTCATTTATTTTCCTGATGTTCGCTTGTCCTTTCTTGCCCTTGGTGCCTTCTGCTTTCTGTCCTCTGATATCTAACTGCCATGTGTCTGATGGATAAGCTCTTGACTCACTCCCTGTCTATAGGAATAGAGATTCTCAGCTTTTATCATTCTTTTTCCCACAGAAAAATTTAATTGAGTGATCTTTGCCCTCCTCATTTCCTGACTGTCGCTTCATATCTACTTTGTTAGGTGATCACCATAGTTCCCTCCCAGTTCTTAAGTTCAGCGACATTTGTGTATGACAAATACTAAGTACATCTTAGAATTCATCATTTTCCCCCAGTTTTTTTAGCATTGAATCTTCTTTTTCATTTCAGTGGTATTTTACAGTCAATTTGCCATTATATTTTCCTCACAGATTCATTTTCTCTGACCCAGGGTTGGATCTGTGTCACTGGCATGGACACAACAGAGTCACCTTTATGTCACCACAGGTGTCAGAAAAGCTAGAGCTTTTGGGTTGCTAGATTTTAGAGGAGCAGATGTATAGATGGAAATAATTCCCTTCTCTCTCAGCATGAGGCTTAAGCAGACACTGTCTAGGGCTCATATAACTTGTTTCCCACTGAGAAAAGAAGGCCTCTGCACCCTATTTTAACAGAGGAGGTCCCGGACAAACTGGAACAGGGACTGGTAGCTGAGTCTTTTAGAGTGGGCTTGTATCATCCTTTAGGACAGAGGAAGACAAAGTATGAGTGTCACCCTTACCTGGCTCTGTTTTCACTTTTTCTCTTGGTACTCACCATATTACAACACACTGCCCTGTTTGCTTAGTTACCATGTTTACTATTTTCATCTTTCCTGTTATAGCATAAGCTTCACAAGGACAGACCTTTATCAGCTATTTTCCTTACCCAGGCCAAGTAACTAGAACAATGCCAAGGGCACCAACATCAGAATCTCTGCCTCTCATGGGCCAGGAGCCAATGATGTACCTGAGGGGCAAAATCAAAGGGAACTCTTAGATCTAAAATGAGCATGAGGGGCCCCTTCCATTTTGCAGCTAGGTCTAGCAAGGCCTGGGAGATGATTTGGCAGGAGAGCATTTGCTGGAACATGGGAGGCTCTGGCTTGGGGTGGTGAATCTATGGCACATGTGTGCCCCACTGGGCTGCTCGTATCCTTGGAAGCACTAACAGGCTCCCTGTTCCTGTGGGAGGCTCAATCCCTAGCACCATAAAATGAAAGAACAAGCAGACGAGCCAGCAACTAAAAAAGAATAAGACCGATAATAGGGAATAAGAGATAGATCCACTGTGAACAGGAAGGTCTAGACAACAATGGAGGAGGGGGAAGAGAGGTGGGAAGGAGATGTAAAAGGAATTAAGAGGTTTTACGTACATATATACATTCCTCACAATAAACATAATCATTGTACAAATACTAAGAAAAATTTAAAAATTTTTCAAAGATGACAAAGTTCCCACCCTTCTGTCGCTGAATCACAGTCACTAGAGGAGACTGTGGTCAAGGCATTGTATTTCCACTGAGCAACTTTATCAAGCTTACAATTTTGTGGGAAAATGACTGCTTTAAAGTAAGCTTCACTGTCACATTGGGTTTTTTATTAAACCATCTCTAGCAAGTTCTTTCTTCATCATAGTCAAGGCCCATCATAATCTCATGATTTTTCTAACTAAGCTTTTGCTTCTTCTTCCTATCAAAATCTTAACACCAGATATCACGGTGTTTTCTAAGTCAGAGGCACATTTGGAAGCATCTTACTATTTATAATGTGCCTGATTCTCAGACATCACTTTGCGAGACGGAGGAGCAGAACTTCCATTTACCTGGGGGGAAACAGTAGCACAGAGAGGTTAAATCTTTCCCCTGAATCACACAGCTAAGAAGACAGACTCAGAAAGTAAATTCAGCGGGCTTAGTTTCAGAGTCAATCTTCATGCAGAATAGTTCTTACAAAAAGGAGGATACCATTTTCATGTAAATCCTAGATCCTCTTAAACATATTCTCTTTATTTAGCTATTTTCTTGATTGGGAAGGTGTTTTCCCGTGGTTCCTCTAGCAAAATCCCTTGTACTGAATTTCCATAATCTAAGGAGCATTCCATGTCTCACTGACACCCTCTTGTAACTGCCTAATGTGAAAGCACTTTCTTCTCTTCTGTTGTGATAGATGAAGCTTTTCTTCCATATTATTCTGTCTATACATTTATTATATTAAACTTTTATTAATATATCATTTTTATGAAAATTTTTAAAATTTTTTATTGGTAAATATTAGCAGAACATAATGATTCATTCATCGTGGGGAGTTGGTACAGGTTTAATTGCAGGCCTAAATGAATATGACTACATCCTTTGAAATACTAACACTAAACCTTTAGGCTCTGTCCCTTTCTTTCATGGAGGAATAAGCTCTTGGCTTTTGAATTTCAAAACACTGAACCTACTCTTAGGAAGGAGCAAAAATTACTTCTAAGCAAAGACCACTAAAGTGGAAAAATTGATAAGGAAAGATCAAGGCTATTTGGCTGAGTTCATTACTGCCACCATGGATAATAATTCCCAATTGCGATGGAAATAGAACTGAGGCCAGGAGTGAGGAGGGATTTTGGATTCATGAAGCAGAGGAGCACTGCAACAAGCAGAGTTGACACAAATTCAAATTAGTTTGGAGACACAAGAAAGCAGAGAATATCTGTCTATCAATTCCAGGCTAAGGGCCAACAAAGCAACATTACTTCGGAGAAAAAATTGTTATCCTATATTGTTAAATGAAAATTACAGGAGTTGATTGTAGTTGATCCCAAACTGAGCCCAAAACACCACACTACAGAACTAAAATCAAGTCACAAAAACTGCTAAACTTCAGACCACCACACTGAAAACAAGCTGTCGAAGGACTTCTGAGAAATCAGTGGGAGATGCTAATCAGAGTCCTCAGACAGACCAGCCCAGTTCCCATAGCATATCAATTTTTTAAAAAGTTACCTGAAGTAACGTAATGTTAACCCATCAGCGATGGTTCCCTTTGTCACTCTCCCTGGCCCCACTCAACCAGGAGGATAACTTCAAAATGACCACTCTTGTCCTGGTTCTTGGATTGTTTTCCTCAAATTTTTATTACTATAAAGCCAATCTTTTCTGACTGGCTCCCTGAAACACTTACTCTATTTTACAGAACAAAGTAGTGCTCAATACTAGAAGCACAGCTGACATAAATTACTTGAAAGCTAGTTAATTTCTTTAAACTCAACTGTTTTCATTTTATTGAGTGATAACAGGTACACAGAGAAGACATGAAGAAGCCAAGCAGACCAGGGCTTAAGAGCAACTCAATGATCTGCTTGTTTGAAAATATTATAAATCTAGAAAATGTCTTATAGACCACCAGATATGATTTCTCAGACTATGTGGCACTGTGCCCCAGAAGGACATCAAGCAGCCCATAGCAGTTTGGGGAACTGAGAGAAAGCTGACCTCGAACTGTGAGGATGAAGGGCAATTCAGCAGAGACTTATAAGAACACTAGGACAATTCTAGGGAGATAGCGTAGTGGTTCCCGCGCCTGTCTTGCAAGTGCAAGGACCCGGGTTCAATTCCCCAGTAAACACATAACAATACTGGGTGTGGAGACTCACGCCCAACAGCAATCAGCACCACATACCACAGTGGTGGGCGTGGTGGCTCACATCTGTAATCCCAACACTCGGGAGGCAGAGGCAGGAGGATTCTTGTGATGTGAGTTGGAGGCTGAGCTCAGGATCAGCCTGAACTACAAAGCAAGAACCTGTCTCAAAGACAAAAAAAAAAAAAAAAAAAGGACACTAGGACACACATCATGGCATACACCAGCCTAGCTGAGCACATTTTCATACCCCACTTCCTGCATTCACAACCTTGATACCTCCCAGCTCTGAAAATCAACTCACATATGCATCTTACCTGCACCAGAATGTTTCTCCCAATTATGGGCAGAGAAAATTCCCAGATTAGCAAATTTTTTTTTTTTTTTTGCCCAGAAAACTCCTCCAGTGGCATTAGAAGGACCAACTACAAGAGCTTAGACAAGGACGCTCTCACCACAGCTCATCATTCTGACCACAGAAATCTGGTGCAAATCAGAAGCACCCTCGGCGCTTCGTGTGTTCTCAAACATAGCATGTGGCAGACACAGAGATTTTATTTTGGTATGTAAAGTAGTCACAGTTCAGTAAGTTCTTTAAAAACTCACAAAAGAATGACACTTGCTGAGGTCTAATCAGAGCAGGCTTTTGTGGTATTTGTTAAAAAATGAAACATAATCTTTTTAGCAAGTTTTCCATGGGGCACTTAGATGCCAGGTGGGTTACTTTTGACTTCAAGCTAATTTGCAAGCATCACAGAACTACAGTCTTCATTTCTGATCGAGAGCAAAAAATGATAATCAACTCAGATTTAAACAGAACAAAAAGTTGATGAGAATTTAAAGGATAAATAAGAAATGGGCACAGTATAATAGGTTTTTTTTTTTTTTTTACTGAACTGAAAATCACCACAGTAAAAGCATATTGAACAGAAACACTTCAATTTTAATTACCTTAGAACTAAAGTAATTCAGAGGCTTGTTTAAAAGCAAAGAAATGTAAAAATGAGTATGCAGAGGATTGGAATATTGCATATTAGAACAATTATCTTAAGCCCAGTATAGTTTGTGAGTATACTGTCTTAATAATTAGCCTTTCCAAATAAATAATAAATGAGTCCCAATTTCGGCCTTAGGAAAACAGAAGATATCACTGGGGCACTTTTGAAGGAGTCTGAGCGTGTCCCCTCAGGAGTTTACACTGACATTGCATTACTCAGTGGGTGGTATCGGAGGCTGCACTGTGGAGCTGTTTGCATCACGAGAAAGAACGGAGGTGTTTCTTCAGCGAGGGACCCTCGCCCCTGAGGTGGTGAGTGGGTCACTGCTGGAGTGAGTTGTTACAAAGTAGGTTCACCCTGTTCGCGGGCCCACTGCCCCTCTGCTTGGCTTTGTGTGTTGGACAAACACAGGTCTTCAGTAGAAGCCAAGCAGGGGCTGGCACGAAGCTCACAGACTTCCCAGGCTTGAGACCATGAGGCCAAATAAACTTTTCCTCCTTATAAATCCCTCAGCCTCGCATTTTCCTGTTAATGTAAGAAAACATGCTAAGATAGGTACGTGTGACATAGCAGGTTTTCTTTAGGCTGGTGATCCTTAGTACTTGACCGGGGACCTGCTCTTGGCTTGGGGATTATAGGCATAAGAAGCACACTTGATTACAGCCAAGGAACAGAGAAGAGAGTGAGGGACAGAATGAACACAGATTCCTGCTATTCTTCCTGCTCACACAGGACGAGACGGAGTCTCATCAGGAAGACATCTGGCGCTTTAGTTAGTTTAGAAAGTCTTGAGGCAAGGAAATCAGTACACACACTGGAGCGTAGTAAAATACTAGGATTTTAGAGGATCACAGACTGGGGGAGCTTCTGATTGAAACTGTTTTTCAAAATATTTTATCAAAATACTATGTGTATTATTTGAAAACCCAGAAGCTAATTTAAAAAAAAAAAAACTTAAATTGGAAAAAAGAAAAGAACCATCTCTTTGTCACCCTTCCTGAGTCCCAAATCCCAAGGACAGTATTATCTACTCTCGGTGTTTTTCCTTCCAGTGTTTGCTTTTGTGTTTCCAATTAACATGATTCAATTACAGCTGTGGATTTTTCATATGACTGTCTAGTATGAAGGATAAGGACTGAAGTTTCTTCTATCCTCAGCTACGCTTCTACCCCCACTTTCACTTCCTCTTTCTTTTGATATGTTTTCATTTCATTTTTAATTAAATCTGTAGCTGCACGTGGTTTTCAAAACGATTATTATGACTATGCAAATACTGTTCACTACTAAGCCAAGTCAGTACGATGATTTCAATTTTATTGCATTTCGACTTTTCATTCTTCCTTTAGTTAATTGCTTCTTTTATTCTTTAAATCCTTCACTTTCTATGAAAGCTGCTTTTCTCAGACTTTACACCGTCCACTTCTGGGATCCTGGCCTGGCTGGGACAACCAGAGTAAAATGGCTCTTCCCTGGACGTCACCTCTGGCGGAAACACTCAAACGTGTCAAGTCCTAATTTTCTAGCACGTGCTCTTTGAACGACTCCATACACTGTGTGATAGAAAAGTTGGCTCAGAAACTATGACCTTTTTCAACCAAGTGCATGAAAATACACAGCAGAGGAATTATTTCTGGTTCTTCTTTCGGATAGTAGAGAGAACACTGGTTCAAATACTTTACGATATGTTAGAATAGCTAGAAGAGAATGGAATTTCCAGAACATACATATGATTAATGGTTGAAGAGATGGAAACACTAATTCCCCTCATTCTATGCACTGTATATATGTATTGAATTATCATAATATACTCCATAAAATACACATAACTAAAACATGATAAATACATCATAAAATGTAAAGTAATAACATTATAAATATATGCAGAGCTGGGGATGTACCTCAGGGGTAGGGCACTTGTCCAGCATGCAAAAGGCCCTAGGTTCAGTCCTCTGTGCCACAAAAGATTATTGGAAGAGAAGACCAAACAATCACTTCCATCTGAGGTGAGAGAGGGTATGTCTCAAGCAAAGAAGAAAAAGCAGCAAGGGGAGGTCAGGAGCATTTTGACTGGCCCCTACCTGTGTACAATTTTCTCTTATCTCACTTAGGCATGTACCATGGGCAAACTCAAAAGTAATGGCCAGGAAACAGATATGTACCCTTTGCTAGGAGAAACTACAAAGTCATGTTACAGACAGGCACAAACAGAGAAGTAGATGAAGCATGAGGATCATTAATCATTCTCCCACAGTCATGAATCAGTGACTAGATACCAATGAGTTGGATTGTGTAGCCTCTACCTTGTTTTCAGTACCAAAATGCCACTCTTCATTCTGATAGCTTCCACAGGCCTGGATATTTTATAATGGAAAGTCTTCTACATTTCTTTTTGTCCTTCATGATTGGTTCAACTATTAGGGGGATTTTGTATTTCTAGATAAATTTTAGATATCACCATGCTAATTTTCAAAAATGTAAGTTCTGGAATTTTGAATGGAACTGCACTTCCTCTTACAATTTTGAACTTCACCTGAGCTCTGTGCTACCGGGAAATAGCAAAGATCAAGAAATCTTCAAATGTTTTTGGAAAAGCAAGAAGCAAGAGCTTCTTACAAATGATTAGCTTCGCAAAATGACAAAGAAACGACTGTCATTAAATACCAAGACTCCTGATGTTTATCTGTGACAAACCTAGACCCACTTACTACAAATTATCCCTTGTTTTATAATGACAATGCTGGATAAGGAATCTGGGCATAAGAACTACCGTTTGAACTTTATTTCTAATCAGACATGTATCCTTCCCATAAACTTTCACTTGCCACTTAGATTAAACAAGCATTTGGATACAAAGCGTGATGAAAGGCCTTTACCACCAATTGCTAACTGCAAAGAAAAACATTCCCTGAACAATTATTTGATTACACCACCTCTGTTGCCTTTCCAACCATTCATCCTTCCAAATGTGATTCTTTTGAATGTTGCTTATTCTTTGCTCTAAAAAAAAATTCTGACTTTAAGATGCTTATAGATATTAAGGATGGGAGGTAGTTCTCTCACTGTTGCATTAGTAACCCTCTCCCTACTTTAAACTGTCCTCCTTTTATTATTTTTTATTACAACTTTCTACTTTGCCATTTCTTAGTAATTGTTTTAGTTTCTATCTTAATTTTTAAATGTTCTGATTTGATAGATCTATTAGACAATCTGCAGAATACTATATTAACAATATCAAAAATTTCAGGTCATGAATAGGGATAGATTTCCATCTGTCTTAATCCATTCATTCTTAATCTTTTTCAAAGTAATATTTTGTACTTATCACCACAGAGATAATACATTTCTGTCTGTGGACATATTTTCAATTAATAAAAGTTTTTTAATGTTATCAGAAATGGCATTTTTTTCCTAAATATCTATCACCAGAATATACAATGATCAAGTATTTAGTGACCTACTATAATCATTAATGAATTCTAAAAATTTGTCTAAATAGGCTTATTGATTTTTCATTTACATAATCATATTGTACATGAAGATAGCTCCTTTGTCCTTTTCTATTTATGTCCATTTCATTTCAATGCTTTATTGTACTACTTAGATTCAATAATTCATTGTTTAAATGCAACAGGGACACCAGCCAACTTTATTTTATTCTCTGCCTTAGGATAACACCTTTCAATAATTCATTAATTACTATGTTTGTTATGATTTTTTTGTGATTTTTAAATGTATTTATAACCTCAAGAATAACTTTCTATGCTAGTTTCTTTTATAATCAATTACTAGCCAATACTTGTTTACCAGAATATGTTTAAAGATGGAAAATTGAGGTACACTAAATGACCCTCAAGATTACCTGGCAAAGTAACTCCTGCAGAAACTACAATTTCTAACACCTGAATATGTCCCCTCACATTTTTCTTAGGAATATATTTTCCTATCTTTTTCAAATGTTTGCATGCTTTGTCAAATACAGTATTACATTAATATGTTAGAAAACTAGCAACTCAGCATCTACCCAATAGAACAAGGAGAAGACAATATAAAACACAATATCTATGGAAGGGAATTCATGAATGTATCAGTATATCATCAAACTGCCATAATAATCACCACTTATTCACATGCACACGCCTGCTAAGTTTTTTGGATGTACAATTATGGTTTGTGTCGGGATGTGCTCCCAAAGCCCTCATAGGGCTTTTTGGAGGTGTCTGGATCTAGAGAGTGTGATGCAGGAATTGATTCCTAATGCAATGCTAGGGCCAACGGCACTACTACTACAGTGTGAATGCTACTTACCCTAAGTAGTCTAAGATAAAAGAGACAGAAACATGTTCTTAAGGTTTCTTGTTGCTTTTGCTGTCTTTTGGCCACCTTTAACTGGTTGTCCTCTGTGATACTCCTCAACCAAGCCACTGTATTTCACAAACACCTAACTGTGGGGTGAAACTTCTACAAATAGTGAGCTAAACAAATTTCTCTTCCCCTAACTTTGGGCATTGTAAATTTTGTCTTAGTGATGAGAGAAGAGTAACTGAGATGTGAACTATTCCCATATCGTACAAAAGAAAAAGTTAGAGTACATGGATAATATTCATCATTTGTATGTAAGATAAAACAGTTAACATGTACAATATGTAAAGCAACTCAAAGAAAACTAATCTAAGATGTATACATATTAAGAGATAACTCCTTACTTTGTAAAAAGGGACCACTCTCAAATCTATCTATTCTTAGCTTCAAATACAATCAAAGAACTAAGCTTTTGACATGCCAGCAATTAAATCACATTATAATAGAACAGGTCAAGCTATTTCCTTAGAAATCTTCTCTGTCTACACTGATGTTCTGCAGGTACTGTTACAATAGTGTTCTCTTTCATTTTGTATGTACAAGGCATGCAATTCACACTAGGTGGATCTTATCATTAATGCTTGCAAGTGATAGGCATTGCTTTGCTCAAAATCTCTCAAGTCACACAATGTTCTATACTGAACATATATTGAATATTTAAAATATTTTCCTTCAAAAATGGTCACCATGGCAAAAAACCAGGTCACTAGGTTCCTGGGACAAGGAGAAGAATATGAAGGAACAGGATAGATTACAAAAGAGATTACGGATTCTTTTGACAGATGAGAAAGTTTCCTCCCTGAAAGGTGATAGTTACATGAATCATATGTGCCAAAGCAGCTAGACTGTACATTTTTAAACACAAGCATTACACAAATAATATTCCATAATAAAGTCACTTATGCAAATAAATAAAATGACTCCCTAGAGATAAGTCCTGCAAAAATAAGTGATAGTGGTATTACACCTCAGGAGAACTGGACTGTCAAGCAGTACCTCTACTTGCTGGACTTTTATTATACAAAGCTCAGTAAAACCTAAAAGTCAATTTACAATCACTCAAAGCAAGTTTCATTTAAAACATTCTCACAATGTAGAAAAAAAATTTACACTGAATATATTTATTTTTATTTCTTTCAAATTTCCATTCAAACATATTTGTTACATAATGGGAAAAAGGTAAAGATTTCTTTCAGTGCCTCTTTTAAATCCTCATCCTGACCAGTTGTCATTTTCTGGTCATCTAAGCACTGAAGACAAAGCAAAAAAAAGAAATGGGCTTTGAAACCAAATGAATATTCTTAAAGTTTTTTAAAAAATGACAATTTACTAATAATTAAAATCTATTTCTACAATCTGTTAGAGTATAAAAATGAGGCTAATAGAGGAGAAAGGTCATCTTCAGACTTCCAAAGTTCTAGGAAAACATTCAGAGTAATTACGATTTTATAATTGCAAGGAAAATATTGCCGAATCTTGAAGAATAAACTTACAGACCTTTGCAGCTCTTCACTTGCCTCTTCCCCTAAGAAACCAAAGGAACACACACCATATTCTGAAAAAAAAAAAAATCTCCTTACATCCTAAGACAGTAAACAAGACTGAAATTCAAATGAAAAAAATGGAATACAGCTTGATAGGGGATAGAAACCAACTGATTTTTCTTAGTTTTTGTGGGGGGGTGGTTTGTGTTTTGTTGTTGTTTTGGTCTTTATCTCTTGGCTTATAAAAATGGCTTCGAGATTTCCTTGTAGATACTGCTAACATTTGTTTTCTCCTTTCTACATATCTATAGTATACTGCTATTTCAGCACAGCATATAAGAAAACAATTCTATGTAACACAATAGTAAAAACCAAGAAAAACTACAAGAACTACAAAAAATTTTCTGAATCTAATTTTTTGTTGTTGTTGTTGTTAATGTTTCGAGACAGGGTCTCACTTTCTTGTTCAGGCTGGTCCTGAACTCAGCCCCCAACTCAGCAATCCTCCTGCCTCTGCCTCCCAAGTGCTAGGATTATAAGTGTGGGCCATGACACCTAGCACTGTGATATGTGGTACTGATTGCTGGTGAGCGTGAGTTATCAGGCCTGACATTGTTGTATGTGGTCACTCGGAATTTAACTCAGAACCTTGCACTTGCCAGCACCACTGAACTAAATCCCTGAATCTCACTCATTTGCCTCATGAAATAATTCTACTTATACAATGTCAGTCAAGTAGCTTCTTTTATTCCAAAAATAAATTATTTATTGAAAAACAGCCACATAAATACTTACTTAGGTAAGAATATGTTCATGTGAGATGAGTACAAAACTTTACTCTGCAAATTAATTGAGAGCACAGTAATTTTGTATCCTTAAAATATAATCTCATTTACTTTCATTATTGATTAGTACCATCAAAATTATATTAATTGAACTTCACAGAAGTCTAAGTAACAGTAAATCTTTCTAAGCCCACGACTTCCAAGTGAATTTATTTGGAGTATATTTCCCTTTTTCTCTCATGCGTAAGTACTTACTGACTCCCTATTTATTTTTTCTAAAGATAAATTAAAACCAGGAACTCCTTTTTTACATTTTATATTCCACTGTCACAGTCTTTTGGAATGATAAATTTTCCTGGGTTAATTACTACATCTTTGGATAATATCCTTTTCTTGAAAGACAAGTAAAGAATGAGACTGATGAAAACTCATTCTGAGTGTAAAACAGAGATGAAAATACATTGATATAAAAAGCCACTGTGGCTGGTATTTGGTGGATGTTAAAATGCACTTTTTCTGAATAGCACATTCTTACAAAACCCAGACAAATTAAATTCTTTCACTACTACTTACAAGTTATTCAATATTCTGAGCTGACTGACATACAGACTAAATCACTGAAAGAATACCCAGGTATTAGGAAAATTCAACATCATGTGATCAGTTGATACTTAGTGAATAAAATTTCCCAACAACTCACCTCAAGTATTCTTGGTGATGCCTATACTTCTTTTTCCTATTTACATGCCAAACTGATTCTTGGTTATTACCACTTAAGCTGGTACTATTGAAATTTAAGTCTTTGATTTTATGCTGTTCCTTCATTCAATATAACCTTTCATCATTAATCTTTCCTTATACTCACGTATCTCTCCCAGTAGGTTCACTATTCTTGCTCACCTGATTGCCTTTTGATCTTTTCAATACCTATTCCCAAATCCTGCACAACACATATCCCTTTAGAGTCAATTTTCAGCTCTAACTTATCATCCGTCATCTCCTCTCTCTCCATTAAAGCTCTTCTCTTCTCATAAACACAACCATTATCCATGTCCTTCTGGAACTTGAGAAATTTTGCTCTCTCTTTCCTTCCACTTACATATGTTATTATTAGGTTACCACAGTGGGTTCTTCAAATTTATGTAAGCTATGAGAGAGGCTTGAGATTTTATTTTCCTTTCCCCATTCCCAACCCAGAGCTACGGTACCACAACTCTACATGCAGCTACTCTTTAAAGTCACACTCCTCTTGAAATTCCAAGATTAAATACTCTGAATTATATTTTCCAGTTGTATCTCACAATTATCACAGAATTCTTCCTGACAACAGCAACCTTGAACATACTATATAGGTGGAAAAATATGTTCAAGAACATGAACAAAGCATTTGAAGCTTCACCAGTGAAGAGATGAGACAGGCAGCAAGATGACACGAATTTTGCAAGATTTCAGTATTTCTCAAGTTCTATACTTGGAAACCTCTCTGGGTTAATAGTATGGACTGAATAGGTAGTAACAAGGAGCAGAGTTAGACGGATGGAGGAATCAAGGTAGAATACGACCATGGCCTGAGTGATAGCGTTTGCTAGTCATGCATTCTCTTGTTGCTGAGACAAAATAACTGATTCCTACACTTCAAAAGGACGGAGTTTTATTTCAATCACAATTCATAGAGGTTTCAGTCTATAATCAGTTGGCTCCAAGGCTGAGATGGCAAATAAGCACCACAGAGGAGAAACAACATGGCGTGCATAAGGCAGCGAGGGTAATAAGGAGTTAACAGCATCTTTCTGCCCCTTTCATCTTATTCAGGCTACAATAATGAGGGTGGTGAAAACTAATCACATGTAGTGATTTACTAACCATATATCCTTAAACGTAGCATCACACATTCCAGATTTAACTATTTTTGGAAAAGCATAAGGCTTTTGGGGGACATCCAGACACAATCCAGAACATTCTACCCTGGACCCCAAGGACTCATGTATATTCCTTTAAGGAAAAGGTATTTAGTACATCTTTAAGAGTTGCTGAAGTCATAACAGTTTCAGCATTGATGGAAAATCTCAAACCCAGAGTTTGTTCTGATATTTAAGGCAAATGCTCAGCTGCAGGCTCTTGTACAAATGAAAGAAAGTTAAACACTTCCAACACTGAATGGGATAAGACAGACACTTCCATTCAAAAAGTGACAAACAATGGGCCAGGATTTGGCTCAGTGGTTCCAGTGCCTATCCTGAAAGTGCAAGGGCCCAGGTTCGATCACCGATTAACCACATAAAACATTGATTGTGGAGACTCAGGCCCAGCAGCAATCAGTACCACATAGCACATTGCCCAGCATGGTGGCTCATGCCTGTAATCCTAGCAGAGGCAGGAGGATTGCTGTGATGTGAGTTTGAGGCTGAGCTCAGGGCCAGCCTGAACTACAAAGTGAGACCCTGTCTCAAAAAAAAAAAAAAAAAAGTGACAAACAAAAGGACAGAAAGGAATGGGACCAAAGCAAGTCCAAAATCCAGTAGCACAAACATTACAGTTTCACTTCCAGCATCTCCCACAATCTGCAGCTAGTTGTGAACTCCAAAGGGCTTGGGAGGCTCTACACCTACAGCTCTTCTGGTGGTGGTAGCTCCCCAGGCTTCTCTGTTCAGCTGGTTTTGCTCCTCCTTGCAGCTTTTCTCAGATGATCCCCACTCCTGGCTTCTCTGAATTTCTGGTATCTCCACTCTTCCTTTGGATTCACACTCAAAATTTCACATATGGTCCTTTCAGAAGCACATTTCCTGGCCTCCCAGACGTTCTTCTGAAGTCTGAGTGGAAGCCTTCTTGATGATGCAACTCTTGCCTTCTCCATGTACCAAAACCAGGGCCACATGGATAATACCCAGGTCTGCTGCCAGCTGAAGAAGTAATAGCTAGTCTTCCCAATTTCTTAGTTCTATGGATCCAATGCTTGTGAACCAAATCATGAGGAACAACTTCCCTAAGCTGTCATTTTGTAACAATTGCCCTAGGTCACCGCCATTTTGGAACACATTCTTTAGGCTGCTTCCATCTTGGAACAATTTCTCTAGGCCACCACCATTTTGGAACACTGTGCTTTAAGGCTTTCTTTTCAAAGAAAAATCTCTCACCATTATAACTCTGAGACTGCAAAGCCTAGAATCATGCTAGCTCCTGTGATGCCCTCAGGAATCTTCTCTATTTTCCTGTTTCTCTTCAGCAACTGAGATTTCCTCTGCTCCATCTTTGCAGTCCACAGCTCTACTGGAGTTTTCTTTCTGGTCAAACTCATAACATTTTAAAATCATCGTTCTCAGTTCTTTCCTCTTACTTCTCAACACATATCTGTCCCAAACCCCTAGTAATAGCCATTCTACTATGTCAAGTTTGAACTGCCATGAAATGTGTTCTGCAAGATTAGTCCAGCGTCACTCATCTCAGTCTCAGGCAAAGTATCTGGTCATGAAAAAAATGCAAACTTTCGACCAAGCCATAATATACATTTTCTGGATTCTAGCAGCCAATGCAGTCCTTCATCCCAGCAGAAACCTCTTGAGCCTGCCTTCTGTCTTCAGAAATTTCACCAGTATCTCCCATAGAAAACAGCCTCAGGCATCCCAACAGCTCTACTTTTTCAGCTTACATCTTTGACTCTTTCCTCACTCTTCCTCTTCCTACGACCAAGTTCTAAAGGCTTTTGTGCCACACAGTGAAGAAATGTCACAGCAACAAACCCACTTTTCTGGTATTAAATTTCTGTGTTAGTTACCTTTCTCTCCTTGCAAAATACCCAACACCAAAAGTTAAAAGGGCAGGTGTTTATTCGTATTAAATTCATAAAGGGTTCATTCTATAACTATTGGGCTCCGAGGCTGGTTTGGCAAACAGGCGTCACAGAAGAGAAACAACATGGTGCTCACAAGGCAGCAAAGATAACGAGAGAGAGAATGAGTTCAAGAGCACATTTCTGCCCCTTTTACTATATTCAGACTACCAGGATTAGGGGGGTAGCAAGCCACTTACTCCTATTTAGAAGTCTGGCAATCACATACCACTAACTCCAGCATCACATATTCCAGATTTAAGTACCTCTGGAAAAGAATGTGAGGCTTTCAGGGGACATTCAGATGCAAACCCTAACAACCAATGGCACAGAAGGATTCCTTTTCTCCCACACCCTCACCGGTCTGTGTTATTAAGTAACTTGCCAATGACTACCATTCTCTCTGCAATAAAATAGAATCTCAGTGTTCTTTACATTTCTCTACTGGCCAGAAATGCTGAATATTTTTCCATGTTTTTATTGATCTTTTGTCCTTCCTCTGAGAAGGGTTTATTCATTTTGTTTGCCTATTTTTTACTGGGTCTTTTATTTTAGGGGTATCTAATGTTGAGTTATCTAGATATTGGAGACATTAGTTATCTATTTGTGGTACAGTGGGAAAACATTTTTCCCATTCTGTAGGTTGTCTCTTCACTCTGTTGGTTGCTTTACTGTCAGAAGTTCTTGGTGTTATTTCTTGTCCAACTGGTGTTTCCTTCAGAAAGTCCTTACTTATTCTTGTCTTCAAGAGTTTTACCTATCTCCAGCAGATGAAATATTTGTCTTAATATTTAAATACTTAGTGTATTTTTTCATTTTAGTCCAATATATGATGACACACATGCGCTATCATTCATTCTGTCTGCTGCATGTCAACAGCCAGTTTTCTTATCACAGCAGTTAAAGAGGTTGTCATTGCTCCAGCATGGAGTTTTGATCTCTTTGTCAAAGATCAGATGGCTAAGTGTGCTTGGTGTTGTTTGCGCATCCTCTGTTCTGCTCCACTGATCCATGTGCACGTTTTTTGTGCCAGTGCCACACTGTTTCCATCAGTTTAGCTTTGCAATATAACTTAAATTCTGAGACTTTGATGCCTCTTGCTGTATTCTTCTTGTCTAGGATGGCTTTTGATACTCTAGGTCTGCTCTGGTTCCATATCAATCGTAGGATTAATTTTTCTAGTTCAGTGAGGAATGTCATTGGTATTTAATTGTGACTCCATTCAGGATGTATATTAATTTTGGCAGTAGAGCCATTTTGCCATTATTGGTTCTAAGAGACATCATCATATTCAAGTGACATATGCATACTTATATTTACAGCATACGATTCATTACCCTTAATATCAGAAGTAGTCTTTATGTTTATCAAAAGAGAGATATATAAAGGAAATGTGGCATTTATACAATGATATCTTACTTTCCTATACAGAACAGTAAATTTCAGTTATTTGCTGAAAAATATACGCCTCTGAAGGCTGTAGTATTAAGTGAAATAAATCAGACACACAAGCTTGCATAGTTTTTCTTATGCGAAAAACCCAAAGTATAAATAAATTAAAAAGTAAAATGAAGGACAGACAATAGGACACTGAGAGATAAATCTCTTTCAAAAGATTAGAGAATCAAAAGTTAGAAGGAGATGGGAAAGGGAGAACAAAGGGACATAAAATCACGTGTTCTATAAGTTACCAACTCCCCATGATTAATCATTATGTACTGCAAACACGTTCTGATAAAAATTAAAATTTTAAACATCACACTTTTTTTCCAATTACTGCATAAAATCTCTTTTCTCTTCCAAGATAAGTCTCTGCTGTTACATCCCAACCAGCATTCTAATTCCTCTGTTATATCCAACCCCATCATTTAACATCCATACACTCACTGCACAATGTATTGAACTTTCTTCCTCTACTTTTGTGTCTCCTTGTGATCTGTATCAATACTGTTCTCTGGACGCTTTCCTGGAAACAAGACAATTATAAAACAGAGCTCTATAATCAGACTGCCTGGGTTCAAAGTTGGCCTACATATGTGCTGTGGTGCAAATTATTGGCCTTCTCTGAGCATCAGTGTTTAGCTATAAAAAGTACTATGAAAAAGCCTAATTCCCCAAGGATTCTAAGAGATATATTCATGTTAAAAGTTGAGCACAGAGCCTGCCACAAATTAGGATCTCAATATAGGTCAACTACCATCATTAACAT
Organism: Petromus typicus; assembly: GCA_004026965.1. Taxonomy (NCBI): domain Eukaryota; kingdom Metazoa; phylum Chordata; class Mammalia; order Rodentia; family Petromuridae; genus Petromus; species Petromus typicus. The sequence continues at coordinate 37,804 of PVIR01002518.1, read as the reverse complement.
TGTTGGTCTTTCTTCCCCTTTGAATGGTTTTGTTTTTTGTTTGGTTTCATTGCTCTTTCTATGAACAGTGGTTACAATTATGCAATTAGATTCTCACTCCTACAACAAGTACATGAGATAAATCAACTTAAAAGGAGATATGTTTGTTTTGGCTTACTGTTTTAGAATTTTGAGACCATGATCAGCAGGTTCTATTGTTTTGGACTTGCACTGGGGTAGAACAGCATGGCAGACAGCCTCCAAGTGAAAGATCAAGAAAGGAGTGGTAGGGTCTCAACACTGTCCTGAAGGCCACATTCTAATTTCTTCCCAATAGAATCCATCTCCTAAAGGTTCTGCCAGCTCTGGACCAAGCCTTTACCTCATATGTAATTGGGGAATATCTCACATCTAACCCATTCTACACATCAAAATTTCCCAATACATACTGCACCTTAATTAAAAATTAATGTGCTACTAGTTAAATTTGTATACATATTTTGATTATTCAGATGGATTAAAAGTTTTAAAGGCAGAAATTATATTGCCAATTATTTGTTCTTTCTCTTAATATTGTATTATTAGAGTTTTAGTAATCACAGCTGTTCCTACCATTCACTTAATGGCCAGGGTTTACATCATGCAATGTGCTTATATTTCGGGCAGGTAATTCTTTAAGTGCTACAGAGGCACTTAAGAGACATCATTTCCCTCTTACAGATGAAGAAATACAAGATGAATGAGTTATACAGTCGAGAGCAATGCACAGAAGAGAAGCTTCCACACTTTTACTTTCTGAGAACCCAAGGTGAAACAGCAGCATCTAACATGCATCCTATCACTAAATAATTCTGACAGCGTATTCTGTGATAGCACTATGACAGGTAATGCAGCTATAAAGATAAGGGAGGCATGGTCCCTGACCTTCAGAAGCTTATAATTTTAGTTGCCAGAACCAAAAGTTAATCTAATAACAGGTGTGTGGTGATTATTGTCACCTCAGGTCTCTGAGCATTTGAAAGCATAGAGGAACGAGGTTTCAAGGGTAATGGATGCCCACAGAACATTGCAGGGAGAAGGAAAAGCATGTGCTGAGCTGTGGGGGAGACCAAAGAGAACACAGCAGGTGATACAAAGGAAGGTACACAAATCTAACAAGCAACAATCAGGGATCGACACCAGCAAATCAGAAGATGAAAGAGAGAAAAAAGAAGTGCCCTATGTCTGTGATAAAGGCAATTGGACTTTCATAAGTGACAGGAAACCCCCAAAGAGTTTAAATAGCTACAGGGAGGCAGCTTTGAACCATTACAGAGAAAGTAAAGCTACAGTCATAAATGAGCATGCAACTAAGCATTTATGAGGCAGATTGGAAGGGGCAGCTGTGGTTTCCCCCGAATCAGTCCAGGGGAGAAATGCTGATGGCAGCAGAAATACAGTGACACGGATAAAAAATGTGGAAGGGAGAAACACTGGTCAAGACTGCTAAGTGACTAAATTCTACAGGTGGAAACTAAGAAAAGGTCAACTGTTGACTAAATATTATTTCATCTCCAGATTCTGTCTCTCATTGCAGCTTGTGGAAACGAAGGAAAACAAAAAGTAGCTCCAGAACAAAACAAAAGCATCACCTCCTCCTGTGGCTCTTATTATCAACTCTATATTTTGCCTTCAGGAGCTCACATGCAATAAATGCAATCCTTAAGACAAAATTACAGAACTTATTCAGAATTACAAAACAACAGGGCACCGACGGCCAGCATGATTCAAGCCCCAGCCTGTATCTCTTCCTGCATCCATTGTCCTCTGCTTCAGGCACCTGCAGGACTCAGGTGCACCTCAGGACTCAGGTGCAGGACTCCTCAATCAAACCCTTAGACACATTTGAGTTTTTCCACCACTGGAAAAGCTTTTCCTTCAGTCTACTCATTAGTTGCTCTTAAGTTAAAGGTCACCTTCCTGGAAAGGCTTCTTGCAACCACTGGTCTAACGTGGGTCTTTCCCATCACACATCCATTACTGGCTTCTATTTCCTTTACAGTTCTTACCTCTGTGTACCACTGCTTTCTTTGACTTCTTGTTGCTTGTGTCCTCTAATGAGAATGCCAGCCCCACAAGTGCTAAAACTTCTTTGCCTTTTTCACTGTTACATCATGAATTCAATGTCCTGCATGTAATAGGTTCTCAATGAATATTGAAAGATTCAACTGTTTTCACTTCCCAGAATGCAAGTCTAGATACTTAGCAATGTACTTTCAAATAAGCTCACAGTGTACATAAGAACACTGCAACCCTGCAAAGTTTCCCAACCTTTGCAAAGTTAAGGAAGTTATAACTGAAGGTATAATACAAAAGACTCAATTTTCCATATGATTGGCCATCATTAAAAAATTAAATGCTTTAAGTTGTGTCTTATACTGATACAAATCCCCATTATGGAGTGCAAACATGATGCGTATATGTAATGTGCCAATAAAGACTTCAACTAAAAATAATTAAATGCTTTTTTTAAAAAAATTGACTATCAAAGGGATAAGGATTAAAGGTCAAGTTAACTGTAAAAGAAACTATTACTTCATTGTTCTATAGCAAAGGAAATAGATATTTAACATGGTTTGGGAAATTTTAGCATTTTACTACTGTCTTCCTGCCTCAAAATTAGTCATAAACTCACTGAAATAGGAGGTATCAAAACTGACTCTATGCATGCAAGTAAAAATCCATAAAGACTTAAATCTAATTTGTTTAAAACAAAGAATAATGCTTAAGTACTTATTGAGTTGATCTGCTCTCTTTTCGACTGCCTAAAGCAGCATTCAGCAAAATGACAATTATTTTCCTCTTCAACTGTATACCTTTCAAGCATCTGACAGCTGCAGGCCTCAGTTTCCTCATCTGTGCATTACCAATTCTATTGTCCCTGCCTCCCAGGACTATGACTGATGTGGACACATCTAGAAGTTGTCATCATCATTGCGCTCCCTCAGCTGCTGGACTTTAAACTGTAAGTCACAGGGAAATTATGTCAAGCACATGATTTACATGTCTCTTCAATTTAAAGCTATTTCTTAATTATTTCCTTACTTTGAAATGGCAACAGATTTACAGAAGAGTTATAAAACAATACTGCACGCTACTATGTCCCCGTTGACCACATTTTCTTAATGTGCACATCTTATATAATCATGTTACATTTAACAAAACAAAAAAAAATCAACATTAGCATCATATTTATTTACTAAAATGTTATTGTTAACTATGAAACTTATTTAGATTTTCTGTTTACTGACTAATGTCTTTTTTTATTCTGGGTTCCAGGATTTAATCCAAGGTACCTCATTTCATCAAGCATAACCTAGGTTTTGAGCTGAACATCCTCTGAAATAGCTGTTTGTGTCTATTAAAAAAATAATGGAGCTCACAAGTAATCACAGAACATTTGGAAAAAGAAATTTCTATGTAAGCAGAACTCACATGGAAGGATCCAATTTTCCCCTTCCTGAAAGAGTCCAGAGCCATGCAACTGAACGGAAGCAGCGTTGCTCTTCCCGGGCTTGCTTAGCCTGACACAGAAGGCTCACTCTGTGATTTGTTTGAGAGCCTTGAAATATCAAAATTTAAAAGGCAGATACGCTCAAGTTGAGGTTCTGCCTTGAGAATTATGCATTTGTATTGCTCATCTCAGAGTCACTCGGTTTATAGTAAGACCAAGCAAAAGCCTTTCAAAAGAAGCCTGACAGGTCCTAGGACAGGACACTCATTCACACAGGAAGTAGCAGAGAAGGTTATTTCACAGTGTGTAAATGATCTAATAGGTTACCTAATGGATGGCATCTGGCAACATGTTATAAATGTCCGTGTTCTCCCAAGTCCTAATTCTAAGCAATTCCAAGAGAAATCACTGGTAGAGAAGATGAGAAGGCAGCAATCTCTTCTCTTGCAAAAGCTCCGTGGGGATTTATGGGGAGATGGCATGTGATTACAGCCTGGAACTGAGCCAGGGCCAGGGGGTGACCAGCTGACGCTTTCTGCCCATGTTGACGAATGGCTGTCCTTGTTTGATAGATATGTCCTCATCCCTCCTCCTAATTTGTTTCACTTAGCACTGCACTGCTGCTACAAAGGAGAAGAAAGGACTACAGAAAGGCTTCAGGCCACCACTTGCTCATCAGAATGTGGAGCAAGAGGATGACGACCAGAAGGAATTTCGGGATTTCTGACTGATGAGCTCTTCCCTCAATGGGGAAGGAGACCAGGAGCACAAACATGGACAGATAATGGTTCTACCAGCTGGTGGTTGACAGCCATGGACAATGACAGAATGACTGGCAGTTAGGTAACTGGCAGGACTATCAGCTGGTGTCAGCAAAGTTTGTTAGAATCTTACAGGCTGATACAGTGTATATGTGGAGACTGTGGCCATGCCAGCTAGCCTTGGGAAAAGTAGAGGGAGGGTTAAATGAGTGTAAGTAAACATTCTAAGCAGACAATATAAAAACATTCTGTGAACATGTCACTGGAGAATAGAGAGCACCATGACACACATATCCTCCATAAGTCACTTTTGCTTGGGACCCCAGCAGTCCAGGGATGAGTGTGTAGCAGCCACGAGTCCTCAAGTGACCCTAACTTTGGACCAGCCTGGGAAGCTGTCAAGAATTGGCATTGGCTCTTGCATTCTATTCTTTCACTACTGGAGCAATAAACAAAATGGTGACATTTAGTGAGTACTTGCTAAGCTCAGGTCTTTGAAAGAGTCTTGCGATTTTTATCTTAATCAAAGAAACTTAGTTTGTCTAAGCCAGTGTACAGCTTCAGAGAATCCCTAGTCTTGAGGGCTGCCTCTCCGAACCCTGCCACACATCAGGGTATCGATGTACAAAGGGTAAGGCACGGTGGCCCCCACACCATACCTGTGCCTGCCTGCAGCCTTCCTGGTACTGAGGAGTCTCCAGGATGCAGCTGTGAAACCATGTCAAAACTGTGTCACAATTTTCTGATACACTTCTGGAAAAGACATTCAAACTATACTGGTGAGCTCACATGATTAGCAACAGTTCAGACAAGAAAAATTATCTTTCTAACCCAAAGAAGAAAACAAATCATGAACTGTGTGGTTCTGTAAAGAAGTAAAAGCAAGAAGAAAGCTACATAGCAACTCGCCAGGAACAGCAAGCAGCAGGCCTCATGAGGCGGTGGCACTCAGCAAGGACAGGGCCTGAGTTTCCCATGGACAAACCTCCTTCACGATGACCTGCTCATTTTTCAACTGGTCAGAGCAGCAGTTGGAGTGCCAATAATCAAGGAGCCAGTTAGTTTCAGAGTACTGACAGGGAGGAAGTGGGAAGGCCTCGGCATTTCAAGACTGCTTATCGTGCTGGGGAGGAGCTTCTTGGGCAGAGAGATGAAGAGCTGCTGGTTGACCCTTCTGCTTCCTACATAAGCAGGAAGGCTTCACCCTCTTGTCCTCTGTAAGTCCAATGGGGACCTGCTGCAGACTGAGAAGGGCCTCGGGTCTCCCGAGTGCCTCGGACTATAGGCTGTAGCTCCTCTCAGACCATCACCTTGGGAGCCAAGCCCGGCCTTTCTCCTCCTTCTATCTCACAGAGCACCTGGCAGAGAGCTGGTGTTCAATAGACCTCGCCAGCCCTCACTGGCAGCTCACTTAATCAGCCTGAGGCTGGTTCTCTTATCTGTCGAATGGGGAGAGTGACGCTTTCCAAAAGGATTATTAGAACAAACAAATGAAACCCAATAGATGTTGTTCTTAATGGCACACAGGAGATACATTGGCTTGCTTTAACTTTCAAACATGAAATAAATGCATTGTGAGCCATTTAAACAGAATGGTATTCCTTCATTTGTCTTAAAAGTGCTACTTTAGAAAGATAAAAGTTCAGGTTTTTATTAGTCATTTATTCACCCAGGGTGGTAATTTGTAGTAAATAACAGAGAAAGGAAAGTATACTTTACATCCACACAAAAGAGTTAAAAAGTATTCTGATGTTCTCAATTAGATTGTACAAGAAATATATTGTGAATTGAACAAGGTTTCCCTGTATTAGTGAACACTCTGGTTAGTATGTCTCTAGATAAGATTGTGCTTTTTGTGTATTTCGTATTATTTTACATTATGTTAGTCATCATTTGCCTATTAGATAAACATGCTACTGAGTGCTTGAACCATATACTAGTCCAATTGTTTAAATACAGGACAATCAAAAATTACATAGTTTTTCATTAATTTTTACAAAATAATAGAAAACATAAAAAGGACAACCTTATCACACTTGTTCAATACAAGAATCGCCTGACTGAAATGACACCTGCCCGAACAACCCTGGGGATCGTCAGTATGTAAACAGAAGCAGTGCCTGACATTTGGGGTAAACTGTTAAGTGGTTAAATGGATTACCCCATTTATTCTACAAAAATCATCCTATCATGTCAGTTTTACCATTTCTTTGAGGCATGGGGATTAAGCCACTGGCTGAAAAGTCAGAAAGCTAAGAAAACAGCACTGCTAAGCAAATGCCTGCACTATAACTACAGCATCATTGTGCTGCCATGGTAACATCAACAGAGATGGACATAAACACTGTGAGGCCCACTCCACACAAGCTTCGATTGTTCTACTGGGGAATATGATGACATTAAACAAGTAGCACACGGATCCATGCATGATTGCCAACTGCAGTACGTGCTGAAAAGAAGAGATTAAAGAGTACTTTGAGCGTACAGTACTGGGGACCACCAGGAAGGAACTGGCAGCAGAGGTGGATCGTCAGCTTGGAAAGGGAAATGGGAAAGTGCTTCCAAAACAAAACTGTGAAGCAAGCTGAGAGCAGCCAGCATAACTGCCATGGTGCAGCCGGGAGTTTTCCTCCGAGAGCCAAGCATTCAGTGGGGTGTTCAGCTGGAGAAAAAAAGCAGGCCTAACAATTGAGTCTGCTTCAAAAGATAGTGGGCCTAATTCAAAAGATAGTGCAGAAGAGAATGAATAAATGAACATGAAAATATTAGAACGGAGAATCAGAGAATGCGACCTATGTATTACAGCCACTGCTTCCAAACTATTGGACCACTGGTGTGTAACTGTCATCCCCATTCAGGTTTATAAGTTAGGTAGTTGTACACAGGGCACTACAGAGCACCTACGTTGCAGGGAGGATTTCCTCTGGTCAGTGGAAAGGGTTTGGATAATGTATGGGTAGCAATTAGTACAGAGAAACCACAGTGATCTAAAACTTATTGTCCAAAATACTACATAAGCTTTATTAACTATATCAGTGGACATGGTAGTCATTGGTCATTCTTCAACTAAAGAAGACGTAAATGAGTTCTAGAACTGTATGCTATATGTTGTGAAATAGAAAATACTCAAAGCAAAATAGGGTGAAGGGGGAAAAATAGTGAGGTTATAACAAAAAAGAAAGGAAACAAAATTTATGTATATAGGGGGTGGGGTTGGTAGGGTGGGTAGGGCTATGGGGAAAAATGACAATTAAGTTCTGTCATATACTGGTACTAATTCTCATTGTTGAATGCAATCATGATGTGTATATGTAATGTAGCAATAAAGATTTTAATAAAAAAAGAGAATAAAATGATAGAGTTCTGTTCAACTGTGCTTATAGATTAATTCAGCTTCATAGTTGCTCTCCCTGAGGCCTCTCTTATGTGGTGAATATCCTTACAAAGCAATAATTAGAAATTGTCCTCTAGGAAGACACACTGAAAATCCTCCCCTGATACATTAACAAAAAAAAATGGTACGTACTGCAATGTATGAGTTTTAGTTAAATTCCAGCACTCTTTGCTAATCCTCAAAAGATAAAACCAATAATAACAGATGTAGGGGAAAAAAAGGAAACAAGGATATGGGAGATTAATAACTGACAAGAATAGTAGGGGGCAATTTTTCAAACAAAATTAAGGGAGGAGAAAAATGCTGCTTTGTCATACTAAACCCCATCTTCCTCAGAAATGGTTTTCATCTTTTCTAAAAACTGCATGAAAATCTAAGCAAGATACTCAGATCTAAAATTTTTCAGATACAACTGAGATTTTTCCTTCTCTTGAAAAGTATCTATTATTAAATTCTCACAAAAGGCTCCATAACCCTAAAAACACTGAAATAACCAGAAGTAAAGGCACCTCTTCTACAAGTTCCTTTATCTCTAACCTTCAAAGAGAGCAAAGCATCTACCTCTAGAGATCAATATGTTCAAGATACCTAATTCAAAAGTCAAAGATTATTGCCAATTGCATTCATAACTGGAATACACTTACAAGTTCAACCACCAGGAGATTCAAAATTCAGTCAGAAACATAGATAGATTTCCTACTAGACAGTGGTACAGATGGAAACATTTTGGGGTCCATTATTTTATATTTTGGGCAACAAAAATTTTTTTAAGTGCTGAAGTCCAGTAAATACAAATGTGTTACAGTGGAACTGTAACCTTTCTCAGGACATAACTGTATAACAATTTCCTTAATAAGCTGCATATTTCTAAAAACAATTCAACCTCATTTTGTGATTTTAAAAAAGTGTGTTTTTATTTTACAAAAGTGGAATAGTATTAACAATAGTTGGTTAATAACAGTGAAACAGTACATGGGATGATGAGCTTCCACTTAGAATGTATACTAGCAAGCTCTTGTCCCCCTTTGCTATAAAATCATGTTTAATGATCCAACTAACTTTCTACTAATTCTATAAAACATGCAGGTTTCAAGACAATTTCTCTCCCAAACTCCTGAAATCTTTGCTGTCCTATAATTTGATTCTTCAACATTTCCTGTCTGGTGAGGTTTTCTGCTCATGTATCATTATGGTACTAGATATTAATATATATTATTATAATGTATAGTGGGGCTTTAGTTCACAAATCTAATTTGTTCTACCATTCTGAAAAAGATGGCCACATTGTGTTCATGCTAGAAAGATGGGAGCAATTGTGTTGGTCACCTGAGGCAGTTTCCAAACAAAAACAATATTTTGCCAAATGCTTCTTTTAGTGTACCAAATTATTTGCAAACAAAGCATTCATGAACCGAGGTATTACTATATATTAGCAACATACATTATATATAATTTTATAGAGAGACAGAGAGACTGAGAAAAGAGTGTGCACCTGCTACACTTCGGGCTCTGATCACATAAACTCCCATTAAACCATTCTTTCAATTGATCCAACACTTTAACAAACAGAAATCATGGTCATCTCAGTGTTCTCAAGGAGCTAAATGAAAGAAGAAATTCCCTTAGTCATTAAGACACTTCCCAACAACTCACACACTCAAGAATGCCATCCCTCTTCTGCGTCAGCATGTCATTTACAGGAGCTCAGAAACCAGGATCCACGTTGCCCAGCTTTGAGTTAATGTGAAAGCTGAAACCAATGTCACACTCATCCTGTCGATACACATGCCAGTGTGTTTTGGTTCAATACTGCAAAATCTGCAAAGGCAGGGCTTGGTTAAGATGTACTCCTTACAAACGACTGAGATTTGAATTCGACACTGAGTGGGAAAAAATTTAAGAGCCATTCATACATGGTCCTAGAACCAAATAGCAAATGAGTATCATGGATGCGTTTCCGGGTCTGCTCTCCCTTGGTATTTCCAGCGCAGCCCGGGAAGGGTGGGCACACTGAGCTCCCTCACTTTCACACAGTGACTCTGACAACAGGATCAGGGCCATTTCATGAAGGGAGCTATAGAGAGCGCACAAGATCAAAGCAGAAGAGGCAGGGAGAAAAGAGAGGGGACAGCACGGGGAGTAGACACCAACATTCTGTGGATTAAAACTCCAACCAAAGGAGGATCAGGAACCAGTCCAACAACTGATAGAATTTTCAGTGCAGTCAACCTAAACGCCAATATTTATTCCAAGAGGAAAATTGAACCTCTAGTCCAAAAATGATTCTCAGCTCCCATTCGCTGTCCAAATACACACACATTTACATTTATGGGCAACTACGTGACTACACTTAAATTCTCAGCTCCAAGAGTGGCAGAACTGTAAACAGACTCATTTTGGCCATTTTATCAAATTGTATTAGCTTTCCTTCCTTGTCAATCTCCAACCTAGAGAAAGTTCAGACGTGCAGCAAATGTAAATTACTTCTTTTGATAACGGGACTGGTAGATTCAAAACGCAGAAACAACTCAGACTTATTATTGAGACCTTGCTGAGTGATGTGTGGTCATGGCCTTGTAATAGAGAGATAATATGATCATAAGAAGCCAAAGGAATGTCCAGGGAAGGAGATTATATTAAAACCATATAGTATCTCAGAACGGACAAGCCTTGTGAGCTGTGCGGAGAGAGAACAGCAATGCAGTGAAGATCTCAAACTGTTGCTGTTATGGGATTATCAACAGGGAAGTCAAGATCTCCCCCAGGGAGGCGACTCCTGAGTAGTTTCATGGAGTCCCAGACAGCCATAGAGAAGACTTGTCTCCTTTCCACCAGGATCTCCGCTGGAGGGGACTTCCCTCCCACAGCCACTCGTCTCAATGTGCACGTGCACAGGGTGAGAAGCTGCACTGAACACAACTGTTTGCATTTTGCTCAACTCCTGTTATCTTAGTATCTTCTCAAGACCCTTCATTCAGGAGAGCTGGATGCAGCTGTTTCCATCCAGAACATCACCATGCATCAGTGAGTGGGAAAAAATAACAGTACTATTAAAATGTGTGACTTTTAGGTTGAAAAGTCCCTGCAATCTACCTAAAGATAGAAAAGATTTAGAGAAGGCTTGACTCTAGTCCCAGTCTAGTTCCCACCAGGTGGGACCAGAAAAGTGTGCCTCTTAGCTGGGGGAGGAGAAAAGTTAGACTAATGCAAGGACAATGAGATGGTGGTATGATGATAAACTCCTGCTTTGCCTTCTCCCCCAGGCTCACTTTCAAGGATTTTTGAGAAGAGGAAATTATGGTACATGTCCTGCGCAGAAGAAGGGCGGCACAGTTTCCCAGCTCTGCCCTAAGCCAATGTTTCAGTGTGCACACAAATCGCCTCCTGCAGGTATAGAGCACTGCAGGGAAACAGTAAAACCTTCCCATCTCCTGAGCAGGCAGGGGGCATCAGTTAAGAGAACAGGCTGCAGCTCCAAATAATCCCCAAGGTCAAAATGAAGGGCAAACACGGATGTGTAATGTATATCATGTCTTCGGAGACTATACCAGGACTTGAGAGGATGATTATACATGTCACCAGGAACCAAAGAAAACACAAGGAAAATCTAAAAACAACTTGGCAGCTCCAGGGCCATGCTAAGATACTTAGAAACCCCTGTAGCCTACTGCATTGTACTGAGGCTCCTGCTCAGACTTCCGAAACCCTACCTGCCTCCACAGTCATCAGCCACCTGCCCAAAGGACAACTGACAGCCCCACCTCAGGTGGTAGCCTATACCCCACCCCACCTGAGGGCTGCTTTGCAGCACAGCTGACGTCACCCAGCTTGAAGGAATCACTGGTTTCCGGGCTCACTGCAACCAGCTCATATAGCTGTGACCACCTCCTTTCTGGACACAGGTGCAATCCAGTGCACCAGACACAATATGCAGCTTCTGCAAAAGTTGCTTACAAAAGTAATTAACAAACCTGGAAACATTAAGGAGAGGAAGTCAAGCATGATCCTCCTGTTTGTGTAACAGAAGCCAGTGCTGCTTTTAACTGACTTTCCTTAGCTTCCTTCCTTCCCCTCCCCTCCCCTACCATCACCCAGGATACTCATCAGTATGTGAGTTTTGTGGCACAGTCCTTTTTCTAGAGAATTCACACTAAGACACATCAAAATTTAAATCCAAGAAAAACCTGAAGAAAGTAAAAACCCTAAACTTTCTCCAAAATTAACAATAAATGCCCACATGTCACTGAGTTCAGTAGTCAGGATCAGATCTGGAGGGTGACATAGCAGTTAAGGCCATAGTATGAAAAGTTCCACTTCCACAAACCTGACTTGTGACTGTGGAAGGGAGCACCAGCTCTATTAAGAAACGTAAGGGAATCCAGACATAAAAATTCTTTGCCTCAAGGCCTGACATGCATAAATTACGATTCAAAATTAAGGTCTGCTGCGGTTAGTCCTATAAGAGGCCATGTCCTAGTAGGTACAAAGTGCCTGGTATGGTGTGACTTTTAAGAGGCAGGGCTAGTAGCAACCAGAGAGGGTGCGGGCACCACGCACCTTACAGTAGAAGATCCAGTCAGAAGCGTCTATAGCGGTTGTCAGCACAGATTTTTATAACTCAGGTTTGTCTGTTTCGGGCTCTCTCTCTCTCTCTTCTCCTCTCTCTCTGTCTGTCTGTCTCTCTGTCTGTCTGTCTCTTTCTGTCTATGTCTCTGTCCTCTCCTCTCTTTTTGTCTGTCTCTGTCTGTCTGTCTATCTCTTTCTCCTCTCCTCTGTCTCTCTGTCTCTCTCCCTCTCTATCCTCTCCTCTCAGTGTGTGTCTCTCTGATTCTCTCTCTATCTCTGTCTCTGTCTCTTTCTGTCTCTGTCTCTGTCTCTCTCTTGCTTCTTCTGCCGTGAGGCCCCTTTCTCTTAAATGGACTTGTCAGTGGTGATGCCCTACATGTTCTCACAGACACACGCACCAATTCTAACTCCCAGAGTTTCGTGCTAACAATTTATTTATTTATTTATTTTTACTAGCATAGAAATCAGACCAATGCCAAATACTGGTCTATAAATTACATGGCATATATAGCCAACAGCTATTTCATTTTTTTCTCATTTTGCAGCAGCAAAAGAAGCACTAGCCATTGAGAAGAACAACGGGATTAAGCACCAAACACATCCCATCCTTAGCTTTGTTTTTCTGCAGCTCACCAACGTGATGCCTCTGAGTGATTTACTCTTAGACTCCACATTCATAAAGCAGAGATGACAGAACACACCGCTAGGATCTATTCTGACTACAAACATATGATGCCTGGAAAAACAGCACAGCTCTTAGTATCAAGGTGTCGGGTGAGGTGGGATTCAGGAATTCATCAATCAGCCAAAGAAAAGAACTTGCATCAGAGATAAAGTAGGAACTGATGCCCTTTAAAATATCTGTTCTTTAAAAAAAATACATATTCTTTAGAAAGAAGACTATAAGCATTCATAAATAAATGGTAAATAAAAACATTATGCCAATATCTAAGAAAGTGCTTAAGTAATAGCATCTGCTATTTATTAATTTATTCCTTTTTTTTTTTTCAGTACCACGGATTTGAACTCAGGACCTTGTGCTTGCCAGGCAGGCATGGTGTCATTGAACTACCCCTGAATATCTCTGGCCCTGTGCTATTTATTTTTGTAAGTAAAGTTCTACTGGAACACAGTTAACAACCACTAGTTTACATGTAATATATTGCTGTGCTCATATACAAGTAGAAAGTTGCATAGTGAGAGTCTTCCCATTTGATTGAGATGATGCGGTACAAATACAAAGCCTAAAATACTAATTACCTGACAATTCAGCGGAGTACATTACTATTTTAAGAGAAGACACTGAGTAAAAAGAAAAATACAGGGCAGATGAGCTGGAAGGAAAGACCTCAAACATGTCACATGAAAAAGATTCAGAGGATAATAGGTACAGACAAGCAAAGAGATAATAAGTCTAAATCAAGCAGCCTGCTCGTGGAGGACTAGGGGTATAAAAACTACTGCGAACAAAAGGTTAAACTCAAACAAGGCACACACAATTTCTCCCTCAGAATTTTAAAACGAAAATGCTTCATCTAAGAAATAGTGCTAAACAAAGTACACATAGTTCAGAAATAAGCTCTTTTATGTTTAGTTTTTTTAAATTTACTTACTCACTTTGAGATAAGGTTTTATTATACACTGATCTTAGATTCACTCTGTACTCCAGCCTGGGCTTGAACTTGAGGCAATCTTCCTGCCTCAGCCTCTAAATGCTGTGCCAGCATCAGAGTTAAGTCCATATATGAGATGAACAGAAAAATAATTAGAGTTAATTTGAAATGGTTGTTGATTTATAAGATTATCGTAGAAACGTCTTTGGGATTACGCTCTACATTTTTCCCACAAACGTGATTTTATGGCATTTTAACTTTATTACTCTAATAAATCAACTGAAAGAATAAAACATAAAAGATAGACCTTTTTAAAACAGAAAAAAGAGACATAAACTATTTAAGAATTTCAAATTAGTATATGCAAGACTTACGCTGGCACAGATCTTCATGTATTAATACTATTCTGTTTAAAAAATAGATTTCATTTTAGTTTTATATTATAATCTCTTAAAAATTTAATTTAAGTTGATGATACATTTCCCTTTCTGAGCTAACTTTATTTATTATGTAATCATCATATCTTCTCAAAAGGCATTTGTGAAAAATCTGACTTAAAGATTTTAAACTATGCCTAAACTGATTTAGACCCATTTGAATTATGTGAGTCATACGACTCAAGTGATTAATGCAACTAATTTTCTGAAAAACTAATTTCTTTGCTTAAAAAACATAATTTGTTAATTCTTCTCAAACTGTAGCCTTCCATGAGTACTTATAATAAAATTTCATGGTTCTTTGACAATCAAAAACACTTCCTAAAGAGCTATGTATTTATTTAGTAATAGAAGATTTGTTCAAGAAATCAAAGTACTTTTTTCAAAGTCATTAAAATAATGGCAGAGTAATTAAAGGCATGAAAATACTGTAATACATTAATTAAATGCTACAACAATAGACTATAATTTTATTTTAAAAGCTATTAAGAAGCATAATATTTATAAAATTCTTTCTTGGATTAGGAAATTATTAGTAACTTATTTTAAAATAGTTTCCATTCTACATGAATTCTTTTATATTCAATATTCATCTCATCTGTAGCTAACAGAAGTCCCTAAATTCTGTTAAATATTTCATAAGTATATAAACACCCAAAATATTGATTACTTCAATCTAGACAAAAACTGTAACTTCTAAAAACAAAGATGTCCTGGTTTTTTGTTTTTGTTTTTTTGGGGGTTTTTTTGAGAAACAAAATACAATAAGGTACAAGTTAGGATCTAAATTTTTGTGGATAGATTTTTTCATTTGCCTGAGTCTAATCTCTAAAACTGATAATTAAAAGTTAATCACTATCTCTTTAAAATTTAAATTATTCCAACTACTCAGCAGATATTTAGAGGATTTAATAGCAGTGAAACCAAGACATACTTGTTCCTTAAGGAAGCTTGTAAACAGCAACAATAAATTTTATATAGATAGCATATGACATTTTGTATCATTACTTCACTTGATCTTACAAAAAATACTGTGAAACAGGTAAGACAGATATTACCATTCCTGAAACAGTGTAAATGAGGTTGGCCAACAATGTTTAGATGTAAAAGCTAAAGAACTAGAACGGAAACCCCAGGCCCCACCCTTTTCAAAAAAGAGCACAATACTTCTCTAAATTATGATGAGAAATGTTCTAGGGAGGAAACTGTGGAAAGGAAAAAGAATATTTCTTATACCTATGTATTTAACGAAGACAATGTAAAGTTCAACAACAGCTATAAATCGCTTCTGGCAACCACAGCAAGGACATCTTGAATCAAGTCGTGCCTGACACACCGCCACACTGTATGGTTTGTAGAATGCTCCAAGTCTGAGTTTGTGAAATCCTCTCCTCTTTCATAACTTCCTGCTAAGTAACTTTATGTGCAACTGAGCAAACAGACAGTAGTGAGTCTCTTCCACATGCCCCTCCACAATGACTCCTTCTCTGTCGTGACTGTGGCTTTGAGAGGCTGATTATGAGGACCACATCAGGGGACTCCATGCTCACCAACACTACCTGTCTGGATGACTCAGTATGAGACCTAAGCAGGAGACTGGAGTGCAAGCAGGGAGAAGGATGCTTTCTCATCTGGCTCCCTCTCCTGCCCTTTTAGGACTAGAAGCAGCTGTAGCTCACTGCTATTGTAGGCCCACCCTCTGCCACTGTCCAGCCTTTCTTTAAATTCCCAAGTTCTCAGTTGGCATTTGTCATCTAGTTCCTGGCTGTGGCTGTAAGAACACTGACCCAGCCATTGCTCTGCTAGGTATAAACATACAAGAATTAAAAGACTCATATCACAGTGACATATGTGCATCCATGTTTATAGCACCTCAATTAGTGATTGCTACATCTTGGAAACAACCCAAATGTCCATCAACTGGAGACTGGATAAAAAAGCTGTGGTTCTTCTACAGAATGGAATATTACTCTGCCATAAAAATGATAAGTTTCAATCATTTATACTTAAATGGACATACCTTAAGGATATCCTCTTAAGTGAATAAATAGGTCACAGATAGGTAAATATCGCATCTTTTCTCTGGTATGAGAAAATAAAGATGTAAATGAGTCCTAGAATTGTATGTTATATATTGTGAAATAGAAAATACTCAAAGTAAAATAGGGCGAAGGGGGAAAAATAATGAGATTATAACAAAAAAGAAAGGAAACAAATTTTATGTATATAGGGGGGTGGTAGGGTGGGTAGGACTATGGGAAAAAATGAGAATTAAGTTGTGTCTTATACTGGTACAAATCCACATTGTGGAGTGCAATCATGATGTGTATATGCAATGTACCAATAAAGATTTCAATAAAAAAAATTTTTTTTAAATTTCTTTGTCCTGTTCTCAGAGAACTAAACAATGTCTCTTAAGACTGGTGGGATGCAGAAAATTGAGAGGCCTGAGATTTCTTGAAACCACCTAGTGAAATTCGACACTCTTGCTCTACAGAGGTGTCAAAGAAGGTCTGCCATGGGTCTGTCAGCACTGCTAGGTTTGCTCCCTGAACCTCTACCTTCAAAGGAACAGTCATCTTCTCCCACTCTAACACTTGGAGGCCTGAGAAGTTCTGTAACCAACAAGGTACCCAAAAAGAGAAGCCTACTAACAGACCTTGAGAGATTCTAAACTGAAAGCGTACTTCACCAAACACTCATAGCAGGCATGTTTTCCTGAAGTTTCTAATGAATCAAGCACCATAATGCAAATACATCAAATAGGTGGATTACCGATTGAGTGAGTTCTCAGCTCTGATGTCATGTAATTCTGGGATAACTACCTATTTTAAAATGAGATCATAAATTCGGAAGATAATATTTTGATATTATATTAAATCAAGGAGTTTATAATGTCACATTATTTTAAAAATCACCAAATTCAAATACTGAAAAGATTGTGATCAATCTGTCTTTCTCATCAAATAATGACAAGTTAAACACCCAAAGAGCACTACCATCAGCATTCAACTACTGTACTAATTACAGTTACTTTTAATAGCTCCTTGTTAAAAACTATTTCATTTTCAAAACCCTTTGTGTGGCAGCATTAGTTATGAGAGTTATACGCATGTTAGAAAAACAAAGCTGGGGAACAATGCTTCTTCCCAACAATGATAAAGACACTCAGAATGAAAAAGGCTTTTGTGTATAGGCCACAGAAGACAGTTCATATTTCTGTCTACTTAAGCACAAAAATCCTTCTCCCTTGACTCACTGCTGCATTAATCTTTACAGAGTCCATGGGAAAGCAGAGGTGAGTGGCAGCAGTGGACGCAGCTCTGAGCAGAGAGGCTCACGGCCTTTCTGACACATGGCAAAGGGGCCAGGGCCAGGCTTGGCACAATCACGTTTCCGCTCATTGCTCAACACACCCCAAGTTTCATAATCTGAGTCTTCCTTCTCTTTTTCAGAAAATGGTAAAAAAAAAACAGAAACAAAAAACAAACACATTGTAGTGTTTGTGAAAACCAATGAGATAACACAAATAAAAGTACTTAGGCCAGTACCAGTGCACAGTCAAGACCTAATACATTTTATTCACAGTTTTCATTACTATTATGAGGAGAACTACAGTTTTTCATTTGTGCTGCCTGGACACAATAGAGATCTCAGCGGCTAAAGTTCAGGTTATTATCACAAACTCACTTTCCAACAAGTTTTTCCCAACATATTTTTCTAGCTTTAAGAGAGGAATACTAAAAATTTTGCTCAGAAAGCATTTGGAATTCCATATTCAATAAACCTTTCAGCATGGTTTAACTAAAATGTGTCAACCAACAGAGATATATGACAATAAAACACAGTTATGAGATGGATAATAATTTTCACATTCTTCAGTCCATCTCAGAATGTGAAAGTAAAACATTCTGACTTAGAACTACATAGCAGCAACGTGTATAAACACCAAGAGGGGGCTGGGGATTTAGCTCAGTGGTTCTGGCAGCTGCCTTGTAAGTGCAAGGTCCTGGGTTCAGTCCCAGGTAACCACACAGAACAATGCTGGGTGTGGTGACTCACATCCACCAGCCTTCAATACCACGTACCACATTACCAGATGTGGTGACTCACGCCTGTAATCTAAGCATTTTTCAGGCAGAGGCAGGAGGATTGCTGAGTTAGAGGCTGAGTTCAGAACCAGCCTGAACTACAAGGCAAGACACTGTCTCAAAAAACTAAAAACAACAACAAAAACAAACAAACAAAAAAACAAGAGTTCTACTGAAAATATCTATACTGAAATTTAATTGAGATCTATATGTGTGTGGAATTATAAGTACAAGGCTCTAAAGCGAGTCCATGGAAAGATGTTGAATGACTCAGGATCGAAGAAAACACACTCTCCTAGTTCTCAGCTGCAGAAATCATCAGTTCTGGTGTTTCTATGTAGCTCTGTTTTAATATTCTTCTTTGAACTTTGATGCAGAGTGAGACTGGCATTCCCTGGATAACAGATTCTGAGTCCAGAAAGCTCAGTCCTAACCTGTCTAATATCTTTGCCACTTCCTTCTGCTCTCTTGGCCTGGACTGGTGTATTCGCAACAGGGAGGTGTTATATTACAAACTCTTAAAACCTCATTTGTAATCTGTCATTCTAGGAACTTGTGATTCTCACTTGGTCAAAGTAGACTATCTAAAAGGAAATTGAAAAAATTAGAAAGAAAAGGAGGTGCCCTGGGAATGTAGAACAGGTCAATGATCTATTCCTCCCCGTCAGGTGGAATTTGGGCAGGTCAATTATTTTTGATAGCTTCTTGGAAGGCTCTTCTGCCACACGAAGCAAAAACATTATCCACAATGCTGCTTGCTCTTATCTCAGAGGGGTGCTACCTCTGCAGCAAGGCTGTAGGGCTCCTCCATCCTCAAGGATTTATCAAGTTCAAGTTAATGAGAACCTGAGCCTTGGCAGGAAGCCCACTGTCACCTCAACACTCCTGGTTGCTGGCGAGAAAGCATATGTTCTTCTGTGAGGAGGTAGGAAGGCATTTTACATGATCTACCACCCACTGACACTAACATAGAGCAGCCAAGAAGCCACCATGCTGGATTCCACAGCTCACCCAGGAGTAGAATCTGGGTGTTTGCTGTCTTGGGTCTGGCTGAGAATGTCACAGGGTTTGTCCTACTTTCTACTATTTGGTTTTGTTTTGCTTCTTCTCCACTTAAAGGTTATAACCTAGAGAATCAACTATGAATAGCCTGAAACATAATTTGTTTTCACAAACAAATATCATTTGTAACAATATTGCATGAAAACATTTTTTCCAGATTTTTCCTAAAGAAGCATTAAACATGTAGCAAGACAGGACCAGTCAAAGATTTTTAGCATGCAACCAGTTGGCCAGCCCTTTAAGATGAGCACATATTTCCCAGGTTATCCCAGATTTGAATAGCTAACATCCAGTGGCCATGAAAAGACCTGTTCTGAATTAGGATACATGTAACACACGCAAATACACATGTGTATACAAACATGAATACACGTCTACACACTCACACATGTATATATGTAGACACATATCTACTTACAGAAATAAATGTATATATACATATCTACTTTGGTAGCTATGTTTCTAACAAAAGAAGAAAGACTACTGTCACTGAGGAGCAAGTTTCAGAACATCAATTGTTCTGTAGTTATTTACTTTAAGTTTTTGTTGTTACAGCTTTTCTTAAATGATACTTGGGTTCAAATATGTCTTCCCAAAAGTCCTTTGTTAAAATCTGGTCAGGATTTTCATGGTTTTAATGAGAAATCTGGTTAACATGCATATCTTGATGACTTTGGGGAGTGGGACCTTTAAGAGTTAACGAGGGACTGACAAGGTGAGGACAGTGCATCCCACAGTGGCACTAGAGCTCTGTAAGGAGAGGAAAAGAGATCTGAGCAGTGCACTTGCTGTCCACCCGGGACGCCATCTGCTAGGCTCTGATGCAGGAAGGAGGCCCCCAAATGGGAGCACATGCTAGGACCATGCTCTCAGACTTTCTTCCTTCTGGAAGAACCAGCTAAAAAAACTACTAATTTTCATAAGATTTCCGATTTGTGATATTCAATTGTAAGAACTAAGAACTAATTGTAAGAACTATTGTAGACTAACTTGCACACTAAAATGCTAATTAGACTCATTTCCCATGTCAACAACTCCCCTTTTTACAGCATAGATCCTGGGTTTACAATCACTTTGTGAGCTATGTCCAAAGTTCACTAAAACAACAAGAAAAGACAAGGAACAGCAACTTCTAGGCTGAGAATTTTCAGCCCGAGTGAAATGAAGATGCCCTTTGGAGAGACAATGGGATTTGTCACAAAAAATACACATATTATCAGTTAACTGTTCAGATGCAGTGGGGCTGAAAATTAAGCACAAAGTTTGAGACTCAGCCAGCCATAATTATGTAAAAGTGATGCAGTTACAGTACCTGCCAGCCTCTTTCTTACATAGAGATAATACTATTGCTTGTCCCTAGAGATTGAAAACACACACATAGAAAGCACTAAGCGCTGACCAGATACATAGTATATGCTCAGTAAGTTGTTGGTCTTATTCAAAAAATACACAATGACAAAAGTTGGTCTGCTTATGTATTAGTCAGTTTTCTTCACTGTGCCCAAATACCAGAGGGCAGCAATATCAAAAAGGAAAGGTTTATCTTAGCTCCTAATTTCAAATGTTCTAGTAACTAACTAGTTGGCTCTAAGGCAGAAAAAGGGCAGAAGCACAAAGATGAAGAAAGCCCATCATGCCAGTGTGACCAGAAAGCAGACAAAGAAAGAACAAGAGACCAAGCATGAGATATGCCTTCAGAGGTGCATCCTACGGTGCTTCTCCAGCTGAGCCTCACTTCTGAACAAATGCCTCAGCTATGAATTCCTCAGGGACTGACCACTCATGAACCTAGTGCCTTCATCCTCTTTCACCTCTAGACCCCACCTCTGGAATCTGCTGCTTGGGTACGGTCTTAGTCACTTTCCCTATTGCCAAGACAAAATACTCAACATCCCCAATTTAAAGAAGAAAAAGTCTGTTTTAGCTCCCAGTTTAAAGAGGTTTTGGTCCATAATCGACTAGTTGGTATGATGGAGGAAAAACAGTACATGGTGGGGAGGAGCCTGGAGCCAAGAGGCACCAGCCTACAAAGGACATATGACAAGCAATAACGCAACAGCTTTCTGTTCCTCACATTGTATCCAGGTTACATGGCTTCAGGTTGAACAGCGCTCACACCCTTCATCCGAGCTCCAAGGAATCAACCCCTTGACCTACCAGCATGGCCCAGACCCAGCCACCTCAGGAAAGCCTACAACTGCATAAGACTCTGGGGGGACATCCAAACACAAGCCCTAAGAGAAATCAAGCCCTCAACACATGGGTGTTTGGGAACGCTTCATATTTAAGCCATAACAGCCTACATTAGCTCATTGAAATGTATTTATTTTCTGTTATTCACAGTTTCATCTAAACCATATGAAAAACAGTAGCACATGTATTTGTCAGACATTATTTATTCAACCCACTGACCACACAGTGTTGAGAGAGATGTAACTTGGCTTCTTCATTGGCTTTCAGAGCTTTCAACCATACAAACAGACTGCTCAATATTTCACCTCCTACAACAGCTGAATGATTGCTTTGGGGAAGAAAAGTTGAAACGGAAGGAAAAAAGGAAAGGAAAGTAAAAAGAGTATGTCCAAGCTATGAAACAAGTCTGAGTCTTGGTTCTCGGAAGTGAGGACTTCAGCTTAGATCGGTAACTCATCAGCTCTGACCACCTCTGCAGCACTACTGAAGTATGTCCACGAACACTCTGTGGCTGGGACCCTCAAGTAGGGCAAGGTGGCAGGCTTCCAACCTAGGCTTACTTCAGAAAGCAACACAGCTTTTCTGGAAGTTCTAAGTAATATTTCACGTGCCAAAAGAATTTCACTGGTGATTAAGCTACTGGGCTGTGGCCTTCATCCAAAGCTTTGGTTCTCAACTTTTGTTGTACACTGGCATTAGTCGAAAAAACTCTGAAAATAAGGATATGTAGGACTCATCCCAGAGACTGATTTGATCAGTGTTAATGGTGTCACAGTTACACAAACAGCTCTCTCTAGATCTGTACAGGCGGCTCGGACTGAAGGACCATTGGCTCAGTCTCCCAGCTTCATCTGCCACTGTTCTAAACAGATGCCTATTAAAATCACCCAAGCAAAGATGTTACTAGGAGAATAAGTAGACACTTCTTACCCTTTGGTAAACTGCAAGTAAAAATATCAGTCAAACATGGCCAAGGTTAACCATCAGGGTGGCCTCAATCTACACAGGGCAAAAATACCAGGAAGCAAAGGAAATGAAGAAAATACCGTCATTTAAGGAGCAGAATTTCAGGAGAACTCAGATCGTTAAAGAATGTCAGTGATGTTTACTTATTTATTGAAGATTTGATTTTTAATTACTTTCTTTCATGCAGATAGTAAAAGAAAATGTAAAAGCAACTTCTAAAGAGTGACATAAAGCAAAGGCCCACATTTCAGACTCCATCACAGCAGAGTCCCATGCACAGTCAGTCAAGAAGACTGAAGTTCTACTTCTGCCAAGAAGATAAAAAACTTATTTTTGATTCACTTTGTAATGCTAGTTCCTTTAAAGATTATTTGTATATAACTTCCTCATTAAATTGAGCTATTTAACTTCATAGAAAGAACAGAAAATTATTCTCAAGGAAGACTCCCAGAGCCTACTTTTAAATATTTGAACAAGACCACAAAGCAAGTTATGGCAATGGTCAGGTAGGAGAAATTAAGTGGCATAAATACATATGGACATGGGTATTTGCACAGTGAAATGTAATATCTTTGGAAAATAAAAAATTAGTCCAAGATCGGGGATTTAGCTCAGTGGTTCTGGCTCCTGTCTTGCAAGCGCAAAGATCTGGTTCGATCCTTGGTAATCACATACAATACTGGGTGTGGAGACTCATGCCCAGCAGCAACCAGTACCACATACCACAGTGCCAGGTGTGGTGGCTCATACCTGCAATCCCAGCACTCAGGAAGCAGAGGCAGGAGGATTGCTGTGATGTGAGTTGGAGGCTGAGCTCAGGGCCAGCCTGAACTACAAAGTGAGACCCTGTTTAAAAAAAAACTAAAAAAAAAAAAAAAATCATTGCATATTTCTTCTCCTACTATTCCTACTCAAAACCTACCCAATCATTTTCTAACTACTGGCAAAGGGCAGGAAGTATCTCTTTATGTGGCATTTTTGATAAATAATAGAAGATGCAGAACTATTGAATTTCTAACTTTGAAAGGGATATGTATTAACTGTTCAGGGCCACTGTGACTGTGTTTTTTCTAACAAATCATATAATCCTGAATCATTATCGTAATCATTATCTTAATGCTGTCTAACAAAAATATAGACCTGCATTATTTTCAATATTCTAAGAGCCAAATCAAATTGTGAAAAAAAAAGGAATTTAAAAATATCTTAAACTAATATATCAAAATGATTGCCATTCACTATGTCATCCATATTCAAAACATATTAGAAATGGGTGGCTTGTATAGTAAGTATTTCAATACAGCTATTTCAATTATTAGAACTTTTATGCTGTTTCTTAGGTCTTCGAAACTCTAAAGCATATTTTACAATTAAAATGCAGCTCTATCTGAGCTTATTCAAGCATGTCAAGTATTCAGTAGCCACATATAGCCAGGAGAAATGGTCTCTGTGTGACTCTGGGGACACACAGACATACTTGATTATCATGTGTGTTTTGTCTACCTACTCTTTAACTCACCCTCTCTGTCACACACCATTCTTAGTAAATAGCATTAGAAACTGTCAGGACCTAGTCCCTCTTCTTTAGTCCTTCATCATCATTTAAATTTTCCATGAAAGTCTATCAAGAGGTTTCTAAGAAGGTCAAGGACAGAATGCAGTCTAACAAAAGAAACAAACTAATAAGCACAAAGAAACTTCATATGAATACAACTTTTTCTAAACTCCTAATTCAATATTATAAAGGAGAATAATCAATAAACTCAGTTCTATTATTCACACATCTTAAAAAATCGCTCCCATGTACTTGCTATTTGTAAACCAACATATCCGCATGTCAGTAACTGAAAGAGAAGTATCTTTTGCCTCAGCTCAGGGACCTCGTGTTTGCCTTCTTTCCTTTCTGTTCTGGAAAAGCTCAAGAGAATCAATCCAGTGAGACTCAACAGCCTTCTCTGGTGACTGGAAAGGAGATTCTAAGCTGACAAAACCAGAATTTCCTTGAACAGGCTCCTGTCCCCAAAAACACCATGACAGAAGCAAGTAGGCACAATTCTGCTGTTGTTGCATTTGAAAGGAATTCTCCTCAAATATGGAAGACTACAAATGCCTCCCTGCAAAATATCAGAGACATCTTACATCCTACACTGGCTCCCTTGTGCTGCACTCCACTGAAGGGAACCTATTTATCTTACTCCAGTTCAGCTAAGAGCCCTTTGAATAACAAAGCTTTTAACCTCTAGGCTATATGAAATTGGACTACATATTTGGCTTTTTGAGCCTTTTGCCAGTTCTTCATTATATCACAAAAGAAATCTATAGACCACAACTCTTTTAGGAAAAACAGTGAATAATTAATGACCCATCTTTCAGAAATCAAAAGAATTCCTGACAAGAAAAAGTAAAATCACAGTATTGAACTGCTTCCCTTTCCAAAGTGTCAATTTTATGAGTTGCAGAGAGAATGGTAAATATCACCATGGGCAAATCATAGCTTCTACCCTGATGAAATCCTACATCTCTATAGCATTTTATTTCTTTACCACAGAAAACACTAACTCAGTCTCAGATCAATGTGATACTTTAGGTGGCACTCTAACAAGTACTAAAGATAAACCAAAGTGTGATTCTGCCTGTTTATCAGAGATTATTGAAAGATCATGAATCAGTTTTATCAACAAGGGTCCTTTTTAAGTAGCCTCAAATACAGACTTTTGCTTGACTTGTAGAGAAACTTTCATCTTCTGAAAACAAAAGTTTAAAAACTTTAGATAATACAGACTTATTACTTAACTCCTCATTTGGCAAAAAATTTTATACTCAATTCTAGATGGAAATTATAAGTCCTCTTTGAAAAAGATAAGCCAAAAAAATACCAGTTTCAAGGTTTATATTTGCATATGGTTTGCATGGAGGGACAGAGGTTCATAGAAGTAGAAATAAAAGGTTTATGCTGATGAACTTCAAAACAATGCAAAAGGCACCATCTCCTAGAATCCAACTATGAAATAAGTAAAAGGGTATTTCATCCCTAAAACCTCTTTATTTCATTCATGAGTGTATTTGGCATTATAATGAAAAGCTTAGAAAAGTTCTAAGAAAGAGATATGGTCTCAGTAAGTCATGTAAACTGGCAGAATTACATACGAATTTTATTTCCTTTGACATCTGAATGTGGCTCCACTAAGATACTAGTTTCTCCAAGCTATTCAATGTACAACTTGCAAATTGCCCCATCAACAGATTGTTATGGAAGACTGAATTTTTTCCCTTGGAGTTATCCATTAACTGGTTTTTCTCTCCCTATGTTCTCATCTTTAATTTTGCGCCTCTGTGTTATAAAGACAATCAATAAAATTTGAAAGTTAAAACACTAATTCAACACACATCTTGAGAATATGCTAAGCACCAGTCCAATGCACGGAGAGCTTGCTTTCTACTGGGGGAGTAAAACAAAGAGAGGACAATTAACAATCTTCACACTGTGGTTATTCTGTAATAGAGGAAAGCCACAGGAACAAACAAGTTTTTAAAAAATGTGGACAGAGTATTAAGAAAATCTTCTGGAGATAATCCTGGAGCTCTTTCCCAGTCAAAATGACCCAAAGCTGGCGATCAAGAGTGAAATGTGTCCTTCAAGGTTAGACTTGGAAACTGCTCAGAGAGCTTGTGTAAGGACTAATTTAACTCAGGGAAGTGAGTGTTTCAGTTTTACTATTTAGAAGACCACTAGAGCTCTGACTTGGAAAACTTATTTGTTAAACTAAAGACTTACAACCTATAGGAGAGCTACCTACAAGATTATTGTTTTTTTACTGTATAGGATGAATTCACTTTGTCCCTTATTCAAATTAATTTGAAAACACCATTGTGGAAGATTGTTTTCTTTTAAATGCTTTCCAACTCATCTTTAACCTCTTGCTACTCTAATTAATGTGCTGTATAAAACAAATTGCATATATTCATTAGTTCTTAGTCTGTAACTTGTGGTTTTACTTTCTAAATACTGTACTTTGACAAACTGAGTATTTAAGAGCGAGTAGGAGTCTCCCAAGAAGTAAAGGTAGATTCTTTCTGTCATGCATTTTTCCCAAAGGAATACATGTACCCAACAAAAAATAAAATATTATTTTAAAACTCATTTACTTCCCACCTGGGATTCCCAGAATCAGTTGAGCACATTTTGCTTGTACTGCTCTCTACTCTAGTGAAATTTCATAAGCTCTCCTTTTGTGGCTCACGCTGCCCTCATAATTTACTTTTTAAGAACAGTATATATTATCTCTCTCAGTGAAGCATAAGGATGTAGTTTGCTGCCTTTACAAAGTTTATTTTATTCTTTTGTGGTCACTGATTTAAGTACTATATCTAAAACGTCTTGCTTCCTGAGCCCCAGAGGAAAAAAATCTCATATTTCTGCATTTTAAAAGTAATCATACCTCCAACTTTCTTTCCTCTCTCCCTCTCTTTACCCTAACTACTGCCAACTGTCAACTGCACCCTTGTTTTTATGGTCAAGTTTATAACATTTGGATAACCTACTTGTGTATTCTGATTCATAAGATGAAAAGGAGAATTTATTTGGCCATATAAACCGTACATTGGGGAGCCACGCTGTGTACTAAAATGGCAATTATTTACCTTTGATGCAGTGTCATAACCTCTACACCACAGAAGTCACAGGCATGTTTTTTGCCATGACAACACTACTCAAGATCATGACACATGGTGTTCCGGTTTTTATTTGGACCATGATTTCCAAATATATATAGTTTCTGCTGTTCAGTGCGTGGTTGTAGTTATATTTATTTTTTGCCTCCATCTCCTGTGACTTGGTTCAATGACAAAGTCTAATGGAAACATTTCATCTTTTTCTTTACTATATCCTTCTTGGAGTTTTTAAATTTTCTAATTTTAAACAAATATTTCTAAACCTGAGGAATAATTATTATTTTAAATATCTGGTAGAAGTGCTTAATTCATTTTATTATTTCTTGGTACCTTTCAAAATTCTACCTGGAATTTCATTAAATTGTACAATTATATTAAGAAAGAGTATATGAGAGATCTTGATAACTTTGATGAATTTAAATACCTTTATTTTCTCCTCAGTGAAAGGCTGGCTTAAAAACAATTTCTAAGCTTACTATAGCTTTTTGACAGGAAATGTAAGAACCTTTTTTCCACCTCAGCACTAGCATTGTTCATGAAAATTCTGATGCCATTTTAGTAATTTCCTTGAGAGTTAGGTGTGCTATTTCTCTGTTTTACAGAGCTTTTAAGTTTCTTTCTCTTTGAATTTTGAAAATTGAACATGATGTATCAGGGATATCTACTTATGTCCCATTTATGTCACTTGGCTCTTGATGTATATATTCGATCTCCTGTCTCCATTTGGCTTGAATCATATTTTAAAATTTCTTTTATAACTTCTTCCCCTAGTTTATCTGATATCCCTGGAGGTCCTAATGGCAACATGCACTGACCTACTATATTTGTCTTTCTTATTTGTACTGAATGTTATTTTTCTCTCCTATGCCCCAGGAAGTTTATACTTTAAGCCCCTTTAATAGTTTAAAAACATAATATTTAATAGAAGATCTTTCTTATTCTCTAATTGTCATTTCTTCTTCTCTAATTTCTTCTTCTCTAATTTTCCTCTGATTCAATTATCATGTGATGTTTGGAGCACTGGTTTTACTGTCTTCAAGGTTCACGTCAGGATGGTTTTAAATAACATCATCTGTTCCTCATGTTGTATATTTTTGCAATGGTCATACCTTTGCTTATTTCACAATTGTTTTAAACTGTGTTGCTATAATGAAACCCCACAGACTAGGAATTTATAAAGAATAAAAATTCATTTCACACAGCTGTGAAGACTGGAAATCTACAATCAGGTGCCTTCAGGCTTGTCATCTAAGTAGGGCTATTCTCAGCTTTAAGAGGGCCCCTGGTTGCTGCACACAACTGAAACATTTAATTCAGAATTTGTTTATGGAAAATTAAACAGCTGAACATGAATTAGTTAGGTGATGCTCACTGCAGAGGGAATGAATGCTCTGTTCTCACATGGCAGGAAAACAGAAGACAGATGAATGTTCCTATAAAACTTGAGTTATTTGGAAAGGCTTCCCAACCTTTCTGAGACTCAGCCTTTAGATTTATTCATCTCCCAAAAGCCACACTTCTTCATGTGGTTGCATTCTTGATTAAGTTTCCCCCTTCAACTAATGGTGGAAACATCACTATTCGAAACATAGCATCCCGACCCCCAAACTTATGTTCTTCTCACATTCAGAACACATTTATCCCATCCCACTAGCCCCCCAAATTTTAACTCAATTTCTTTCAGCACCAATTAAAACATTTGAAGTTTAGAGCCCAACATGGATGAGATTCCAGGTTGAATTAATGCCAAGGCAAATCGCTGTCAGGTTGTGACCTTGTTAAAAAAAAAATCATGTGTTTCTAAGACATACTGGGGAAAAGGAAGAAGACAGACATTCCTATTTCAAAAACGAGAAATATGTAAGAAGAAAAGAGTCAACAGTTCTGAAGGACATTCAGAACCCAGTGAAATAAATGACATCATGTCGAAAAGCTTGAGAACCATCCTGGACTCTATGTCCCTCCTTCTGTCTCCATGCTGGGACAGGCAGAGGCTCCAAGGTACTCAAGGCCCTGTGCTGACAGATTTGCTGAGTGCAGCATACATACCAGTCTCACCACCCTGGGACTGAACTCTCGGACCCAACAGTTATTAAGCCTTGGGGACAGTCTTATTTCTGCAGTGCTATTCAACATTAATCTAGCTCTACACTCTTAGCCTCTGTGGTAGACCCACTATGAACTGCCCTCTTGTGGACCCTCTGCCTTCATCCTCTGCAGTGGGCTATCCTTTAAAATCTAGGTGAACAGTGGTGCATAGTGACTCATGCCTATAATCACGGCACTCAGAAGGCTGAGACAGGCAGATCACTGTTACTCAATCCTAGCCTGCACTACACAGTAAATTCAAAGCCAGCCAAAACTACAGAGACTCTGTCTCAACCAAGCGAACAAAACAAAAACCAACAAGAAGGAAAAAAAAATTCAATAACCAAAAATCTCCATCAAGGTAGAGGCAGTTTAAGTTCCTGTGAACCCCTTAGAGTTACTACTACACAGACACCACTGAAGTTTACAGCTTATATCTCTGGGCCTGCAACCCAGTTTGGAATGGGCCTGGTTGAGCCAGTGTCATGGAGGCCAGGAATACTGCACCAAAACAAGTGTGGAATGTGGACCAGCCCAGGGCAGTGAACTCTCAGATTGCAGGATGTCCCTGTGCTGTCCCTGGAAACTGTCTCAAGAGAATCAGTAAGCTGAGCATTCAATGGAAGGGGCAGCTGCCAAGATGCAGGAGGCGTCTTCAGAGTCTTTCTTCACAATCTCTATCCATAGTGATGTTAACACAGCACAGCTGGACCACGCCTGTAGTTTTCTCTCCTACCTACGTCTTTGGACTCTTCATATGATCAGGCAGATAATTTTACATATTCTTCTGTTCTGCC
Organism: Petromus typicus; assembly: GCA_004026965.1. Taxonomy (NCBI): domain Eukaryota; kingdom Metazoa; phylum Chordata; class Mammalia; order Rodentia; family Petromuridae; genus Petromus; species Petromus typicus. The sequence continues at coordinate 7,693 of PVIR01002518.1, read as the reverse complement.
TACCTTTTCAAAATAAATTCTGTCCTACTCATTTCTCTCTTTTGCCATTTTAGTAAAAGAAGGTAAGAAAAGCTACTCAAAGCACACTGAACACTTTGCTTTGAGACCTCTTTCAACCTGATAGCTCTTACATTCTGCCTTCCACAGCCAGTAGGACATGGACAAAATTTGGCTAAGTTCTCTGCGACTTTATGACAGAGGTAACCTTTCTTCAGGTTCCAATCAGATTCTCCGCATTTTCATCTAAAACCTCAACTGAATGACTTTTTCTCTGTATCTGAAACAACATTCTGTTCTTAACTGTTAAGAAAATGGCTAAGACTGAGGCTGTCTCCACCATTCTGCTGTTATTCTAAGTCCATTATGTTATGTTCACTGCAAAATAGACTTTTTCCAGAATTCTCTTGAGAACTGAGCCAGTCTCCATCTATTAGTCCCAAAATGCTTCTGCAATTTTCAGTTACTTGTTAAAACAATTATATTCCTCTGATACCAGTGCCACTATTAGAATTTTGTGCTGGTATAACAAAAATATGACATCCTGGGAAGGCTATCAGTACAAATGTATTCTGTACAGTTCTGATGGCTGAAAAGTCCAAAGGGCAGCTTTGCCCCTGCATCTTTGGAGGAGAGCAGTGTTTTGACTCCAAATGGCAGAAAGGACCAAGAGAAAGAAAGGACAAACACTGCACCCTCACATATGAGAACATGAGTTGAACAAGACAATGCTCTCTGAAACTTGAGCCTTTTCTAAGTGGTAATCCTACTCATAAGGGCTCAATCCAAATGAAGCAATCCCCTTCTAGAGTTCATATCTCTTAATATTGGTCAGTGGGGATTAAGTTTCAAGAAGTATTTTTTGGAAGGGGTAGTTTTATTTACATCATAGCAATTATAATTGTTTTTTTTTCTTTCTGTTGTACCGGTTTTTCTTCTTAAATTTTTAAGTTTTCAAATGAAGACTCAAAGTTCCATTACAATTAGAATACAGAACAGAAGACTTGAACGAACTCATCCCCGCAAAACTACAAAAAATAGTCTAACATATACATTTCTATAAAATGTTTAATAGTTACAGATTTAAAGATATTTGACAGAATAAAAGTCCAGAGGGATGAGCCTTTTCCAAGAGACCAAGGGCAGAAGATGCTGTTACAGTTGGGCCCGGTGCTGAGGGTGCAGGCAGCGGGAGGACAGTAACATGCCCACCAGGGAAGGTGGGCTCTTGGCAGTCAAAAGCTCAATGAATTTATTTGCTAACATACTATATTTGAAACTAGAAAACCCTAGAAAATAGAAATGAATTGAAGACAGGTCACAGTCCTACATGTAAATAAGCTGTAAGTTTTATGAGACTATCTTTATGACTTTAAGTTAGAAAAAAGTTTCTGAGTTAGAAGAGAAATCACAAACTGTAAAATGAAAATGGAAATGATCTAGACTCCATCAAAACTAAAATATCTTGCTCTTTAGAGGGCACTATTAATAAAACAAACATTCAAGTAATAGATGAGACATGCATATCTATATTATGTAAGAATATACACAAAACAGAACTTGCTTCCAGCCTATTAATAGAGTTCCTACAAATAAGTAATAAAGAACACAATAAAAATCTAAGCAAAAATTTGGACAGACTTTTTAAAAAAGACATAAAAATCACTATTAAACACAACTAATTATGTTTATTGTTCTTACTCAACAAGAAAATGCAAATCAAAATGAACAGAGATATTATCTCACACTGAACAGACTGATTAAAATTAACACAATCAACCATATCAATTTTGGCAATCAAACAGAATCACCAAATCTTTCCTATACTGCTTGTGGGCATAAGTCACTTCACTTCACAGCATCATTAGACTTTTAAAAATAAAACTAAATATATATCTACCCCATCATTCAGCAATTTTTCCTACTGATATTTATCCCTCATCCCCCAAAATATTAAGAAGAATGTCTTCACAAAGATTTATACATGAATCTTCATACAAGCTTACTTCTTGTCGTTTCTGAAATATTGGAATAACCAAAAAGAGCCAAGATAGGGGCTGGGGATTTGGCTCACTGGTTCCAGTGCCTGCCCGACAAGCACAAAGTCTGGAGTTTGATTCCCCCTACCACATACCACAATGCTGGATGTGGTGGCTCAGGCCTGTGATCCCAGCACTGGGAAGACAGAGGCAGTCGGATGGCTGTGAGTAAGAGTCTAGCCTGGGTTTCACAGTGAGCTTAGGGCCAGCTTAAACTACAAAGTGAGATCTTGTCTCAAACAACAACAACAACAACAACAACAACAACAACAAAAAACAGCCCACATAGCCATATAAAAAGAGAAAAGATTAAAACAAACTTATGGTATATTTACATAATGACAGATGTGAAAAATAAACATAAGTGATCTACCAATATACAGAATAATATAGACTTCCATAACATCATGTTGCTAAAGGAAGCCACAGTCAACAAAACATATCTTCGAAGAGTTCTTGCATTAAGTTTTCTAAGAGGCGTAATACTGCTCACTTCAGAGAGGAGAAGGTGGCCTCAGGAGTGGAAGGATCTTAAAACTATGGAACTGTGCTGCATTCTGACTGGAGGAGCAGCTATGAAAGTGCGCATTTGTCAAAATTCAGACCATACACTTCAGGACAATGGATTATAGTTGTAAACTGAGAAATATTGCTGTAGTTGGTTATCTACCTTCTGCTCTTTTGGAGTCATTTTTACACAAGTGTTAGACTATAGAATCATGTGTATCTGACACAAAAGGAGGTGTGAAAAGTCACTAGGAGAGTGTGTTCTACTTCACAACACATCACAAGATCTGTCCTAGCACAGCAATCAAACTGACCATCTTTTAAAATGGCTAGATCATGCACTTTTAATAAACCATAATGCCAAACACATCTTTAAATAGTCAAGTCCTATTTGTACAGTGAGATAGTCACACTACAAGCACCAGGAAGGCATAGAGAGACTTACTAAATTAGCAAATTAATGAAGCCCATTTCATTGTCTGCCTCGAGCATATTCCCACTGAGTAGAGTGACAAATACTTAAATTATTTTCCTGAATGTGTCATCAATCACATACAGTCGAAATAAGTCAAATGTGCATAATACGTAACACTCTTTGGGATGCAGGTGATTTTCCAACTAGTTCCCACTATGAGTGTGATGGTGGCCTAGCTGTGACTCAGGATGTAACAGAGCTGGATCACTTCTTGTTTTTCATCAAGGACTATCATGGAACTACACCCAGGCAAGGGACGCTCTCAACTAACAAGACAGAGGGAAAAATCTTACTCGCAGTCCAGTGCACAAAGAGTTCTAATTATTCACTTTGGAAACTGAATCAATGTCTTGCAAAAAGACCCTTGCAGAGGCAGACTGGGAGTAAAGCAAGGCCAAGAGATGTGTTAATTAGGAAGAATAAAGGAAGAGCCATAAGACCAACTTCAAGTAATCTCTTCTCTTCATTCCTTTTCTCTTTTTTGCCCACCCTTTGTCTCATTTTAATTGTTTCATAGAGCTTCAAGTAATAGCTCAGGTATCAATACTTTGAATATAATTAAAGGGCAATGATCTTGCTTTTCTGTTTACTGTGTTGATAGTATATATAATATACATATTGTATATAATATATATGTCCCATAGGTATGGGATCTTGGTCCATCTTTATATATTCATATTAGCTCCAGAAAGAAAATGCAATTAGAGTCACAAGCGACTTAATATTAGGCTCAAAATGCTTTCTCTGTTACTATAAGCAGGGCTCCTAAGCCTCTCATCCATGGGTAGGCATAAAAGGATCCAAATACACCTTGAAATTGTACACAGACAGAGTGCATTTACAGACGGGCATCTTTTGTCTGTGAAGAAAATTCATGTTTTCATTATAAAAACTAATAGAAGGTGGTATGATGAGAAAAAAGATATCCAGATGAACAGAATTCACCCCTGCTTCTGGGGAGGGAGCTTTTGTCACCTTTACTATGGTTCTGGTTCAATATTTCATTACTTGTATTCTTTTCTAGCACAGTAATAATGACATCAAAATGTATTCTGTACATCAGGCAACACCTGTCAGAATACACAACTGGGTGACTTAGGTCACCAAATTCAGCCTTGAGTCATCTAAATGATTTTCAAGATGGTCTCATGAAGGAAAAATGTGTTAAAATCAGAAAAATTTCCTGAAGGATTAATACTGATTTGTACAAAAAGGCAAACAATAGGAACAGTTCTAGAAATGTTCCATAATAGTCAAAAGTTGTAAAAATGTTTCTTGGTTCCTATGTCTAATAGATTTAGTCTGTTAGTTTGTTAAAGTTTCTCAAAATTCAAATGTAAGACTCACATCTTTCAAGCGAGGAGTTAAGAAGGCAAAGGGTCCCTAAAGGCATTTGCTCAGAAAGCAGTAAGGTCTAGACCTTGGAAAAGCAAGAAAAAGCTCTAGATGGAAAACTCTTCAGTTGAGAAAGGGCAAATAGAGTCTACCTCCCACAGTTATTTCAAAGACTATCTAGAATGATGACTGGAAAGGATACAGGGGTTTGTGGGCTGGCACTGTCTGGTTTTGTCTGGGAGGCCACAGAGGGGCTTGGGTAGTACAGGTGGTAGATCTGTGCACGGTCTGGCCTGGTAAGAGTGTCAAGGGCTTCAACTAAAGCAAAAGAGCAGGTGACTAGATGGGAACCAATGTTAGTAAGAGTCAAGAGCGAAGGAGAGAGAAATGGAACAGCCCCAGAGGGGCACAGTGGCACACAGCTCTGGGAGCAGGTGGGAGGAGTATTCCAAATTCAAGGACAGCCCTAGCAACTTAGCAATTTAGTAACATGCTATCTCAAAAAAAAAAAAAAAAAAAGTAGATAAATAAAATTTTAAAAAGCTGAGAATCTAGGTCAGTGTGAAGGGCCTAGATTCAATTCAATTCAATTCTAGAACAACAGTCTATAAAAACACATATAAACTGTAAATACACATCCTGGCAACAAGGGAAGGAAAAGAAGGGCAGGCAGGGGGAAAAGAGGAGTGGAGTTTCAACTTGGCAAATGAGACTTAAACGTAGGCACGATCTGAATGTAGCAGCCACAGAGATTTTGTTAAGTTTCAAAAGCCTTCGGTAAAATTCAGCCCAAGTAAACAAACAGATCGCAAAAAAGTAATGCTCAAGGGGAAAAACACCAATATTTCTCCAGTAACTATCAAAAGCAGACTATTCCTAAAAGGATAACCGTTTGAAGTCGAAACAAAAAAATAAAAACAAAGGCCAAAAAAGATGCTCCCACATTCAGAAGCAGAAGAAAAGAGCATTAAAGTAGCTGTTCTTTAATCAAATAGTGCCCCACACCCTAGGATTGGAGTGAAGCTGGCTACCTGCATGTTAAGGGCCCACACTAATGATCAGATATCAAAGTCTTTTTTTTTTTTTTTGGTACTATTAAGAAAGCAACTCTCAGTTTCCTCAGTAAAAAATGAAGATAATATTGTAAAAATCTTTATTAAAGGTAGGACAATAAAGATGGAAAAATGAAACATCATAAATATCGTATCTTGATGGCATTTCAAGGTCTTGTGATACAGAAAAAATACTAAAATTCAGCATGCAACCCTGTACAGAGTTTACACGACATTTCTTTAGCTCAGTTTGTTTGTCATTCCATAGTTCACATTTGAATTGGCCTTTACAGTTAGTCATGACACCTTTCGGGAAAGGGATTTTGTGTCACCAATAATTACAAATTCCCTTGAGGCTGAATGAAACTAACATCTGTTAGATCTAGGACCTCCTCAGCCTTATTTGATAAAACACCATTTGCAGGTGAGAGGATGTAGACTGGAAGATGGACACATCAGACACAGTAAGCAGCAAAACTTGATCCAAGTACTGACTCCTGATAGGTGCTTAGTGCTTATTAACTTAACGGAGATTCAGCCATAGAAACAGACCTCATGTGTAATCTCCAGGTTCTTATTTCTTTATGACTCGACTCTATCGATCCTCTCACATCTGACACTAACATATTTATTATCTGGCATAGAATTTTCAATATGTGATGAAATTCAGAAGCAACTCAGTGAGGCCTGAAGAAACTGTAAAAGTGTTGTGCCATGTTAAGACTCAAACGTGTCACCAGTCCACAGCCTTGCTGGGAGGCACATCAAACAACCACCATCGAAGTCACATCCAAAGGGAAAACCCCAGGCCGCAGTGACCTTCACAGACATCAAGATGCTACCAAACCAGCCTAAGACTTTATTGATGCAAACAATCCCACCAGACACACACACACGCATGCATGTGTGTACACACACACACACACACAGACAGATACACAGACACACATACACAGAGACAGATAATACACACAGACAGAGAGACACACACAGACACACAAACACGGACACACACATATACAGAGGCAGATACACACAAACACACATACAAAGAGATACACACAGAAACAGACACACATAGACACACACACATACAGACACACACAGACACACACACAGAGACAAATATACACACATACACACACAGAGACACACACACAGATACACACACATACAGCGACAGACACACACAGAGGCAGACACACAAACACAGACACACAGAAACACACACACACACACACACACACACACACACACACACACACACAAACACATCCCCCAGAATCAGGATCCCTCCCCTAAATCACCCGTTTTCCAGCACCCATGGTGACTCTCTCAGAAACAAAAACAAAAATGATAGCAAAATGCCGCTGGTAATTTCTCTTGGATACCGAGACAGAGAGTGCATGCAGATCTTCTGCTTGTGCAGCAGGTTGAGAATAAACTACTTAATCTGTAATTGTAGGAAAGGAACTAGTAACTTCCACAGATTTGTAATTTTTCTGGCTTTGAAATTGTACTCTGGCTTTAAAAAGCACAGCTAAAACGAAGACAGATGCTGAAGTCACATGAAATACTAATATGACAGAAATGTGAATTGTGGTGGGCACAAAGGAATTCAGCTTTTCAGTGTCTCCAAGACAATTAACCTTGCTGCTACCTGCTAAGCACGCTAAATACTTCCAGGCTCCCTTTCAATCACTCTGAACAGATAAAACATAACATTTACATTGAATGACAATTTTTCCTCAACATAATTTTCCACATATTAATTAAATGCCTGTTCCTCCCTTCGGCAACCATGTCCACTTTGTTCAGAGGTTCCAGATTCTTACAGTGAAACAGATACAGATTTCAGAAAACAACATTTTGTATCACTAAAATTAAAGAAATGCAACAAGGATGCATTTACAAGAGGACTCAGAGGCACCAAGACACCAGGGAATCGTGTGAATCCCGTGGCTTAGGGAGGTCACTGTTTCCATAAACTCTGAAACAGTAGCATAACCACTAGAAAGGGCAGAGAAAGAACCGCACACATGATCTCTCCAAACACAAACTGGTTCAACCTTCACCTATCTCAGGGAGGTCTGAGCTCCACCAGTGCATCTGGATCTTAGAGATGGGGAAACCAAGGCCCAAGCAGTACAGTGAGTCACCAGCTGTCCTGTATCCCCAAAGAGGCTGAGTGTGGACTTGAGCCAAGCCAATCTCAGGCACTGCTCCTGGCCATCTCTACCTTTTCTAAGATGTGTGTTTCAGAGTTTCCGGCTCTACTATTTATATCA
>PVIR01002517.1:13292-101831 GCA_004026965.1 Petromus typicus | reverse complement strand
TACTGGGTGTGGAGACCCACACCCAGCAGCAACCAGTACCACATACCACAGTGCCGGGCATGGTGGCTCACGCCTGTCATCCCAGCACTCGGGAGGCAGAGGCAGGAGGATTGTGATGTGAGTTGGAGGCTGAGCTCAGGGCCAGCCTGAACCACAAAAGCGAGACCCTGTCTCAAAAAACCTAAAAAAAAAAAAAAAAAAAAAAGAAGCTATGGCTTAGCCACATCTTCTCTAAGTTCCAGGGAGCAGAGCCAGTGTTTAAGTGAGTGCATACTACAAAACATCAGCAGAAAAAAAAAGGTAAGAATATGTTCACATTGCAAAAGACATTCTCTGAGTAGTCTCAGACTAACATGAGTACCATTTTCATGGGACCCTGGGGACAGTAAAGAGGCTACTGTTTAGATTTGGCTGATGCAGGGTGAACCTAAGGTATAGAGATCTGTCATTATGTGGCGTGGAGGCCGGATCTGATGATGTGTATCATCCTGTCTTGACATGGTAGACCCCAAAGAGACCTGAAGGTCACAGGGTTCTCTTTCTGGGGCAAGGACTGTCCCTACCACTGCTGGGCAGCATCCATTTGCTTGCTTGGAGACACTGATGATAAAAGCTTTATTCCCACTTACTCTAGACCAGATGCTGGTCTTGGTTTAATTCGTAAGGAGTGAAAGACAAAAATGTGGATTCTCACAAAAAACATGTGGATTTCACTGAAAGAAGCAGAGGAGAAAATAAAAGGCTTCACTTTCCCTTTGACCGACTGCGCTCCCTTAGAGGCAAAGCAATGATGACCTTAGCAGGTGCATGGCCTCCCCACAGCGTGGCGCCTACTCATGCTCCTCCACAGAAATGGACCAGGCTTCTGGAACTTAAAAGGAAGCACTGAGTCCTATCCAAATGTTCTGTGCCCTGGATCTGACTCAAAAATTATCTGTGAATGCAACATCTTGAGTTTTGTTTAACCTCAAGATGGTAGGTGCTGGGGAATGTGGGGTGGGGATAGGGCTCCATGTGGCAGTTTAATATTTTAATTACCTGATCGCCTGTGGGGACGTCTGGAATGGAACATTTCGGTTATACTGGGCATCGGAGACATAGGCAGCTGCCAGCAGAAGGCTCTGTTCCCCGAGGGAGAAAGCAGAGGGAGGAAACCATCAGGCCAGCAAGGGTGTTTTCTTCTCCCTTGAGAGCATGCTTGGAGCACAAAGGGCCAACCTTCGTCCTCTAACCCTTCCCCCACCCCTGCGCTTCTCCCCAGCCTGCTGTTGCCAGATGGGACCATGCAGAACACCCACTCCCCTGTATGTGCAGGACGCCAAGGAACCCACAGCAAGCTGGGCTACACAGCACGCTCCTCTTGCCTAAACCAAACGCAGGCTCTCAGAGGGGCCAAAGAAAAGGAGAGAGCACAGAACAGGCCATGCTCATGTGCTTAAATGTCATATTCTTACATACATATAGAGCACTGTGGCCTCTACATGTATAGTTCACAAACTTAATTCACTACATGATTCTGGGGGAGATGCTGCAGTCGTGTTCATCACCTGGTTCAAAGTTCTAAAACCAAAGCAAAATTGTGCCAAACACTTTTCCTTGCGGATCAAATTGTTCCCAACAGAAGCATTCATGAACTGAATTACTGTACTGACATTACTGTACTGCATACACATGTACAAATACATAAGTACAAAATTACATTTAAGAGGGGGCTGGGGAGTTAGCTCAGTGGTTCCGGTGCCTGTCTTGCAAGCGCAAGGATCCGGATTTTATCCCCAGTAACCACATACCATACTGGGTGTGGAGAATCACGCCCAGCAGCAACCAGTACCACATACCACAGTGCCGGGTGTGGTGGCTCACGCCTGTAATCCCAGCACTTGGGAGGCAGAGGCAGGAGGATTGCTGTGATGTGAGTTGGAGGCTGAGCTCAGGGCCAGACTGAACCACAAAGCGAGACCCTGTCTCAAAAAAAACTTAAAAATAAATAAAAAATAAATAAAAATTTAAAAATTACATATAAGATACTTGATGGGTGAAAAAATTTTCCAAGGGAGTTATTGTCTTGACGATTTCTTAAAGTACTATTTTATGCTGACATACAATTTTCAAACAATAAAACTAGGGTTGAAGACACCTTTGCGGTACAGCATTCTCAGTGCCCCGGTTGCATCCTTAGCACCTCAAGCAACATAACAATGTTATCATATAATTCACACCTTACATTTTTCATTCAATATTCTGGATTTTTTGCCAAGGCAACATATACAGACCTAATATTCCTGAAAGTGTTAAAGGTGTCACATTATAGTGATCCATGCACACCCATGTTTACAGCAGCACAACTCATATGGCTGAACCTTAAAAGTGACCTCTGTGCCCATCAACAGATGAAAGGATGAAGCAGATGTGGTTTTTAAAAGATTAATTACATGTAGTAAACTGCAATTACATGTAATAAACTCCAGGGATTTAGTTCAGTGGTTCCTGCACCTGTCTTACAAGCGCAAGGGCCCAGGTTCAATCCACACACAACAATACTGGGCACAACAATACTGGAGACTCATGCCCACTGGCAATCAGTACCAGATACCAGAGTGCTAGGCGTCGTGGCTCATGCCTGTGATCCCAGCACTTGGGAGGCAGAGGCAGGAGGATTGCTGTGATGTGAGTTTGAGGCTGAACTCAGGGCCAGTCTGAACTACAAAGCAAGACCTTGTCTCAAAAAAACAAAACACAAACAAACAAACAAAAAATTACATGTGATAAAAATATATAGCTGTCTCCTGTTCTTATTTGTATAGTATACTTTATACAGTTGCCACTTTTTTCTGTTTTAAGCATAATTACTATGACTCTTTTCTTTTTTTTTGAGATAGGGTCTCGCTTTGTGGTTCAGGCTGGCCCTGAGCTCAGCCTCACACTCACATCACAGCAATCCTCCTGCCTCTGCCTCCCAAGTGCTGGGATTACAGGTGTGAGCCACCACGCCCGGCACTGTGCTATGTGGTACTGATTGGGGTACTGATGTGGTACTGATTGCTAGGCGTTGAGTCTCCATGCCCAGTATGGTAGGTGGTTATCGGGGAATCAAACCCAGGCCCTTGCGCTTGCAAGACAGGCGCCAGAACCACTGAGCCAAATCCCCAGCCCATACTATGACTCTTTTTAATAAAAATAAATAAATAAAAATGCATGAAATATTCAGAGTGGTTAGAAGATTCCAAATTTTATACAGATGGCCTCCAACTTTCAACTTTATGATAACACAAAAGCAATATACATTGAGTAAAAACAAATTTTGAATGTTGGTCTTTTCCTGGCTGGTGATATCTCGCACTATATTTCCTCCCCATGTTAGGCAGTGGCAGTAAGCTTCAGCTACCAGTCAGCCTGTGAAATGAGCAGTGCTTTGTTATAAAATGCTTTCCTATGGAAGACTTGCTCAGATATAAGCTAATATAAGGATGCTAGACTGTTTAAGGTAAGCTAGACTGAGCTACGATGTTTGGTACATTAGATGCATCAAATTCATTTTCAATTTAATGTTATTTTGACTCACAATGGAGTTATCATATTATAACCTCATCAAAAGTCAGGAGTATCTGGAGTATCTGTACTTAATTTTCATACCGAACATCCATAGTAGATGTTTTCAGACATGGTAGAACTATGTTTCCTAAGCTTATTTCATATTGCAGTACTTTTTTAAAAGAAAATGAGTGACACTGCTTTAAAAGCACAAACATTAGCTATTAAGATAGTTTTTAAAAATAGATATTTTACCCAGAAAATACATGAGTGGAAGGTAAGCCCATCAAAAGATGTTTAGCATCATTAGCCTTTAAGAAAATGCAAATCTAGACTACAATGATATCACTAATTACCTGCTAGAGGGCTAAAATTAAAAAGACTGATCATGCCAAGTGTTGGCAAGGATATGGGACAACTGGAATTTTTTAAGTTGTTGGAGGAAATGGGAAATTGTACATTTATTTTAGAAAACACTTTGGTGGTGTCTTAAAAAGTTAAAAGTATGACCAAGCTATTAATTCTAGTCCTAAAAATTTACTACAAAGAAAGTCTACATCCACAAAAGGACCTACACACCCAGTCCAAGAACGCAGTTTATATCAGCCTCATAATCATTCCAAGGCTGCACTTACACGCAAATGTTCTTCACTTTTTCCCCTGATACTAAAGATTTTGTCCAGGGCTTTCATACTGAGCTCCACTTCCTTTTTCTAATTTTTTAAAAAATTCTGAGACAGTGTCTTGATAAGTCATTAAATTGCCGAGGCTGGGCTGGAACACATGATTCTCTTGCTCCAACAACCCACAGGGCTGGGATTACAGATATGTGGTGACGTCAGGCCTGGCTGGCCCATCACATTTAACAGCCAAAACTAGCAATCACCAAGATGTCTACAAACAGATGAACAGATAAGCCAAGCATGGCCGGTCTGTGCAGTGACATACTTCTGGGCAACAAAGTGGAATGTGCACCTGGTACCCACAGAAAGATAAGTGAATCTCAAACTAACTGAGCTGACGGGAAAAGGCCAACCTCCTCACACCAAAAGAGACACCACTGAATGAGTTTCTCGATATAAACTTTCCAATATAAAAATCAACCTACAATGACAGAAACCAAGACAGGGAGGAGAGCATGGAGAGGTGAAGGGGTAACAAACACATAAGGAAATGTTTACGTGTGACAGCATTCCTTGTCCTTACTGTGTTGTTAACGTCACAAATGTCCTCATACATCAAAACTCATCAAAGTGTACACTTGAAATCAGAATAAGTCAACTGTAGGTCAATGAAATTAAATTGTCCAGAAAGATGAATACTTACATTAAAAAATTGGTGTGGAACAATAATCACAGAGATAAATTAACTGCTGTAAGAAGAATTGACTTTCTGAGTCACACACATTTTCAGGCCAGGCATGCCTTTTTGTTTTTTAGCACTGGGGTCAGATCCAGGCCCAGCACCTGCAAGGCAAGCACTCTACTGCTGGGTTACCCCAAACCCTGGTGTGACAGTTCTTAAAGGCAAATTACTAAAATATAAGGAATACAGTGTATGTGTTTAATACTTGGCACACATTTTTCTTTTATATATTTGAAAACATTTTAAAAGAAAAATTATGAGTATCAATTGTTTTTCCCATGAGCTTTCTTAACACTGAAGAACAGAGGCATTCTCCCTGGGAGAGGAGATGCTTAGAAACTTGTAGGAAGAAAATGCCTCTTCTCAATGAGGGCTGACCCCCAGAACAGTCGTGTCAAACTGTGAAAGGGGGGCCTGGAATCGAGGTTTTACAGTATAAAGGTGAATCTAATATGCTGTCAGGCTTGAAAACCAGAGGTCTAAATATGGCCACTTTCCTACCAATTCTCATCATTTCTCAGTTCTCTGCCCTACAACAATGGACTTTTCTTGATTTTCTTTCTCTCCTCATAGCCATGACCTTCCTCCCACCACCAATATTTTAAAAGATATTTCAGGCTTTTGTGTTTTCTCTCTCTTTTTCTGGCTCTAGTGTTGTAAGCTTTCATTCTGAGGAAGGTGAATTCCTAATTTGAGAGAGAGGAGACAGGACAGAACAGACAGGAAGCTGATCTCAGAAGCTCTCGGCTCCACCTTCCTCATCGTAAGAATAAATCATTAAAGGGCCGGGGAGTTAGCTCAGTGGTTCCGGCGCCTGCCCTGTGAGTGCAAGGGCCAGGTAACTACACACAACTATGCTGGGTGTGGGTGCTCATTACCAACAGCAATCAGAACCACATACCACAGTGCCAGGGGTGGTGGCTCACTCCTGTAATCCCAGCCCTCCCTCGGGAGGCAGGAGCAGGAGGATTGCTATACATGTGAGGCTGAGCTCTAGGCCAGCCTGGGCTACAAAGCAAGACACTGTCTCAAAAAAAAAAAAAAAAAAAAAAGAATAAATCATTATAAATCCCACATATGCAAAAACCAGTCAGTTAGAATCACACGAAGAAGTGAAGTTGTGGGGGCTGAGGATTTAGCTCTGTGGTTCTGGCATCTGCCTGGCAAGCACAAGATCCTTAGTTCAATCCTTGGTAACCACATACACAATGTTGGGCGTGGTGACTCACACCCACCAGCAATCAGTACTACATACCACAGTGCAGGAAGTGGTGACTCACGCCTGTAATTCCAGAACTCAGGAGGCAGAGACAGGAGGATTGCTGTGAGTTCTAGGCTTGCCTGGGCTACATAGTGAGTTCAGGGCCAGCCTGAACTGTAAAGCGAGACCCTATCTCAAAAAAAAAAAAAAAAGCGAAAAGTAAAAATACAGCTCACATGTCTTTTGTATCTCAAAGTGAGAAAATTAGCAGAATGAGCCATAAGGCCAAGATAATTTTGTCCCCACAATTTTAAATTAAACTATTCCCCACCCTGGTTGTCCTTCCAATTCCAGTGCTTTGTCCTCACTACAAACACTGCTCCACCTGCCCATCTCCTTCAGCCTTGCACAAGTCCATTCTGCACACTGGTAGAATAGATGGGTCTCATTCCAAAGCTTCATGTGTCTCCTCTTCGCCTAGCGATTCCCCGCTGTCCAGATAATCAAGAGAAAACCCTCTACTCCTCTCCAAACTTCTCTCCCTCACTTTCCCTTCAGGGACACACTTCTCTGACCCAAACTAGTGGATTTCAGTGTCAAGCATAGTAGTGCACAGCTGTAATCCAGCACTCAGAAGGCTGAGGCATGAGGATCACTGTGCAAGGGCAGTCTGAGCTGCACAGTGAGACCTTGTCTCAAACACCAAAGCCCAAACAAAACAAAATCCACAAAAGCCAAAAACAAAACTGGATTTCATGTTCGCTCTTCTCCACAGCTTCCCCCTCCATGTCTGGTCTCATTCTTACCCCAAACCAGGTGTGTCCTACCTACCTTCCGTCACTGGAAGCCCACCTCCAACTGCACTTTCTCCATGAAGATTGGTAATCCCCACTGCTGGCATTTCCATATGGAAAGATTGCCTGAAATAGCTGGCACTGTGCCATCTGCTGGGCGCATTACATACAGAGAGACAGCAGCCAGAGGTAATGGGCACAGTAGTCTGGCAAGAAAAGTGGCTGGAGGAGTAAGGGTACTGAGGCGTCAATATAAACATTCGCCTCCTTCTATGTGGAGAGCTGAAACCAACAATCCACAGGCCAAGGGCAGCCTAAAGCCCACAGAAAGCTTTTAGGATGCATTCAACTTTTTTCAAAATTGGAGCTTACACAAAAATTTGAACGTATGGTTTCTATTTTAAAACTGTAACATCTGGCAATGTGAGACTATATTACAGTGAGTTTTTGCTCCTTATCCTGATACTTAAGTCACCTGAATAAACATTTTTATATTTTCCCATATTCTGTGGATCTGTTGAATAATGCTGGTATAGGGGCCAGATAATATTGGGAGAGCCTTGCTCATGTGTCTGGCCGTGTGCACTCTGAGTCCAGCAGGGTAACAGAGGCCCCAAGAGCAGCAGGAGAACAAACACTGACACTCAAGTGTTGTCACACTGCTCACTACGGCACATCTGCCAGTGTCGCAGTGGCCAAAGCAAGTCTTGTGACCCAACTCAGACGAAAAGGCATGAGAAATGTGCCCCACCCCTTACTGAGACGAACTGCAGTCATTTACAAAAAGGCCCTGTGCTTGGAGGGATGATGGGATGACCCTAGGATTGCACACATGACACCTAAACAGCTAGAGATGGGCAGCTGTGGTCTTCTCTGGTGGGTGACCTGCCCTCTATGTCATCATGAACCCCACTCTCTTCTGTCACCAAGTCATTCACCTAGGTAACGGCTTTTACAGAACTCCTTGGCTTCTGTGGAAGTTTCAGCCTGAACAGCCCACTCTCCTGACATTCTTGAGGTTCCTTTTACCCTACCATGAGCAAGGGCCCTGGCTTGCCTGCTGTACACTTCTGGTTACTAACCCTTTCCCCTGCCAAAAACTTCTTTGCAAATCACTGTAAGGCAACCCCAAGGGACCAAGAACTCTAAGAAGCAATTATCGAAGACCTCCACAAATAAGTTTAAGAACACTGAAGTAGAAGTATGTAAAGTATTAAGGAGTGACTATATAGAGAGTCAAAAAGAAACACTGAGGACACAGGATCTCAGCCCCAGCAGCATTTCAGAATCCCCAATGGCCTTAAAGTGGCCACACCCAGACAATAAAATCAATCTCACAGACAAGGGCTGAAAGGGAATGTTCCTAAAAGATTCCCTACTAATTCTAAACCACAGTAAAGACAGATTCAGTGGCACAGAACTATTTCTATTTCAGAAGGAGAAGCAAATAGATTAATGAAAGTGGCTTAGTAGCTACTAAAAGAAACTCCACGTAGAGATCTTAAAAATTCTTTGAAAGAAAGAAGGCATTGGTGAATTTCAGGTGCCTAACAGGTTCTGGTTCCTTAACCTAAAGTTAACCCAGTCCTTGGGCGAGTGACCTTCCAAGATCTAGCTAGACACTGTCTGTAGTTTAAGGACTCAATTATCACGGTTATCTTGGCAAACAGGCGTTCTGCTGAGGATCAACAGATGTTGATAAGAAGCTCTTCCTTACCTCTGTTCACCTGGAGAAGACCTCTGAAAAACCTGGAGCTAAAAAGAACTGATTTGTGGTATGGGGGGAAATCCTATTTGGGAAAATGAATTAGACAACTGGGACTATGACTAAGCCAGGCTTTCCTGCCTGAAGACTGGCCCTGACATATCCTGACCTGAGAACTTGACTCTTCATCTTCACCTCTGGGAACCACAAAGACCTCAGTGGTACCACACAGACTGTAATGCTCCAGGGCAGAGCTACACCAGGACCTTCATCTACATAATTCCTCAGTGCTCTAGGATGTAAAAACGTGCTGCCCTCTGAGTGACCTGTAACATTGCTTGCTTCCAATGGACTGAATAAAGGTGTAGCAAGCTCGGGTCTGCTGCGCAGAATAGCCTGGATCAGGCCCAAGCTCAGCTTCTTCTCTTCCTCATGTCTGCCTATTTATTATTTTGCCTTGTGCTGTCGGACTCACAGGAGACTAAAACTTAACAAGACTCTAGTTACGTTCCCTTCCCCTGTTTCATACATCCCAGAGATGCCATTAAGCAAAATGAGTCAGCCAGGCTTTGGACCGTTTTCTGTCATCCTTCCATTTCCTGAAGTCTCTAATAATAATAATAATATATTAATATATTGTTATAATTAATATTATCATCATCATTTTCATCATCATTATTGTGTTCTTCTCTTAGACAGAAGGGCATAAAGTACATAGAATGTCATCAATAACAGTCTCAGGTTAAAATTACTTTCTTCCTGCTGAAGACTCACTGTCTGGGGGACCAAGGCTCAGCTTGGGTCAGAGTAGGGATCTCCTCTTCCTTTCTGGCCTGCTAAGGGTTAGAGGCTGTGGCACAACCCACCTGTTGAAAGTGGCCAGGTTTCTGTAGGAGATCAGCGGGCCAGAGAGAAAGAAGCCCAGTGCACCAGGTGGGGCTTTAAACTCCTCCAGCAGGCTCCAGAGCCCCACAAACAGGTGACCGAACACAGGTGACACTAGGTAGGAGATCAGGGCATGGTCTAGCCACTGGGCAACTGGGTAGAACCTGTCATCACGGAGATTCATGACAAGTTCACAGAATGGCTTCTGAGCCCTGCGCCCCATCCCAGTCAGTGTGGTCCAAGAATCTTCTGCCACAAGGTCAGCGCGGTTGTGGCTCTGATCCCAGAAGTGCTGTAAGCCTTTCCAGCCGCCCACCCTGTACTCTGCACCCACCCTGTACTCTGCAGCACGGACTGCATTTCTTTTCCTTTTAGTGGCCCACATTCTCTCTGCAGAACACTTCAGAGCACTTCTTTTCCCTATTTCCCTCACCTTACCTTTTTCACTTGTCCTGTTGTTAGAACAGGACAACAAGACTCTGGAAGGGACCCCTGGAAACCCTACTATCCGTTAACAACTCCCCTTCTCCACTCTGAGTTCGTGTCCAGCCAAAGCACTCACCCCACACCGCTCAGGCGGTCAGAGCCACGGGGTCACAGCCGCTGCTGAGCCCATCTGAGCGGATCTGTGCACATCGGGAGGGCAAAGGCTGCATCAGCACTCTGGCCCACATCCTGCAGCCTCTTCCCGGGAGTTTCCCTGAGCCGAGACCCCCATTTGTTTTGCTGCCGCCATGAAGCGTGACGCGGGGCGCATGGCCCGCGAGACCGGTTGGGTCGCGCCTCACTTGCTGCATGGGGCTCGGCCGCAGTCCCCGCAGCACAGGCTGACAGCTCCCTAAGTGACCCCAACTTTCAGGGCTGCGCTCCGGGAGCTGTGCGCCTGGCAGCGAAGCAGCCAAATCTGGGGCTCCCGGGTGGAAACGCGCAGCTCGGCCACGAACACCCCGGACCCCCAACCCCAGCGGCTGGCGCTGGCTTTTGGCGGGTTTGCGGCCCTGGGGCGGGAGGCGCTGCTGGCGTTGCCCACTTACCTCCTGGGCAGGCAGCTCCTCCGGGGGCTCCGGGCGCAGGCGCTGCACCCCTGAGCCAAGCCGGACCCCGGGCATCGCGGTGCGCAGGGCGGGATGCGTGAGCGTCCAGGTCGCCCCTGCGGACTCTGCCCTCCCCAGCAGAGGCCCCGCTAGCTCGGCCTTCACGTGACCGCGGCAGGGCGGCGGCCAGCGCAGTGGGTCCCGGCTCCAACCCCTTCCCGGGGCGGGACGCGCGGGGCCGCGGGGCCGCGGGGCCGAGGGGGCAGGCTGCAGGCTGCGCAGAGCCTCGCGGGCCGAGGGGACTGGCTGTGCGCCCCGAGCTAGCGTGGAGTGTGCCAGGCCTGGGGGACACGAAAATGCCTCCCGGGGCTAGTTAGGGTTAAAGGGCTCCCTTGGGCAGGCGGCTGTAAAAACTGGTCTCCTCCTTAGTGGAGCCGGCTTGAGAAAAGACTGTGGATCCTGCATCCCACCCGGGAGGGCGACCGGAGGCCACAGGAAGGGCAAGCCGAACCCTGGTCTTCTCCTAGCCCGCCCCCAGTTTCAGCCTAGCTTGGAATTTAGATTTGCCAGAGCTGCTCAGTATTCAAGAGAAAGCAGAAATCTGGATATTCGTGAGCATATTCCAAAGTTTTTTAAATTGTTGATCATGAATTTAAAATACAGTGAGAAATACTTGCAAGCCAAAGCTTAAGTTTGCTTTGGCTGACAGGGGCAAGTGCTCCTGGGTTGTGCATTAGCTAAATTCGTTGACACCACCCACAGGAAGGAGCCGTCTGCAGGGGCTGTGACAGTCCTGTTACCTCACAGCAAGCATGGCATCCCTCCTGTGCTTCATTAGAGCAACAGGTACCCGACAGCAGGCAAGGTGGAGGAACTGTGGCTGGGAGAATCACAGTTCCCCAAAGGGTATACACCAACCCCTAGGACTGTCAGTCTGTTATTTTGCCAGCAAATGTAACTCAGATTACTCATCACACGACCTTACAATAGGGAGGTCGTTCTGGATTGTCTAGGTTGGCCCCTGGGTCATGAGAGCCTTGAAACCACGAAAGGAGGCAGAGGGGAGGTGAGACCCAAGTGCACGTGGAACTCTATGCCTGGTCAAATGCTGGTGCCACAGTGATCAGGAGACTGGGGAACTAAGTCCTGCGACAATTAACGTGGCCATGTGGACTGTGGCATTCAGACTGTGAGATTCCAAGTGGATGCTGTTTAATCTCCTGGACGCGTTGGATTGCCGGTCTGCGTGTCAGCATGAGTTTTCCCTCTATGAGGCTGCCTGCTGTGAGGACCAAGCACAGTCTCTGCCCTTAGCAGCAGATGACTCCTCTCTGCTCCTTGTACTCTAGGAAAATGATCACAGGGGCCTGGATTCATCTATTGGCAGATAGTCTTCTGCCCTACTAGGTCACTAGCACTTGGAGAAAAAAGACAGGAGACTTCCATCTTTGAATCCAGGTCCTGGCTCAGAGCAGGCATATGGCAGTCAAAATGGCAAAGCCAAATTCAGAGCAGCTAACCAAAGATCTGTGTCTATGTGTGTCTAATGTAGTTAGTTTTTGCAACTACTGTGTGGATTACATGGAACTGTGATTTTGCCAAAAGACAAGTGTTCTGTTTCTATTTTAAAGGGCAATTTATAGAACGGTTGTTTTATGGCAAGATCTTTTACACTGGCTTTTGTTTTATAAAACAAAACAATGTTTTGTCCAAAACAATGTTAATATGTCCATCGTGAGGAGCTGGAGTGACTAATAAAAATAACCACTACTTTGTGCACATTTTGGTAAACAGCCTTCTCCACAGCTCAATTTACCTGAACAGGCTTAATCACACATGCGTGCAGCTCTTACTGAGTGGAGCAATGGCTCCCCCATGGCAGTCAGAGCTGTCCCCAACCTGCCAGCCAAGCCCAAACTCTCCCAGCATCCCAAGCTTGGGTCACACCGTCACTCCAGTTTGTCAAGAGAAGGATTCAGCATGGTCCAGGCCAGTCCTCACAGGGCACTTTCTTTAGCTACAGTTATTCCAGGCAATTAGGTTGGTGAAGTCTGACTAGAAAGAAGCTGAGCACTCCAGGGGAGATTCCCTTCTCTCTTCCCTCCTCTTCTCCTGTGCATGTGCATTTTTAAAAACACAGCCCGGGGTGAAAATGGCACTGCTGCAAGTGATGGAGCAGAGATGGGCAAACGGAACTGTCAGACCTTAGGCTTAGACTTACATCAGATATGTTGTTACACAGCTCAAGGTGACCTGCAGGGCCGACAGGGAAACTCTCACAGATTCCTAAGAGGGGGTGGGGCAATAGCACCCTGCAAGGGGTTTGATTTTTCATGTGAAACTTGAAAAAGAATGCATTTATTCCACTTCTAACAAGTGCATAAACTATTTTCCTGGACGGGGCATAAACAAGCCACAATCAGTGCGT
Organism: Petromus typicus; assembly: GCA_004026965.1. NCBI lineage: Eukaryota > Metazoa > Chordata > Mammalia > Rodentia > Petromuridae > Petromus > Petromus typicus. Next base: position 88,888 of record PVIR01002517.1, on the reverse strand, counting down.
GCTCCTGAGGATGTGGCAAAGGACAAAAACCTGAAGGGAAGAAGTGTTTTCTTCCAATTTTAATCTTGCTTATCAGGTTTCATTTTATACTATATGCCTAGATTACTTACTTTTGTGTAAAATTAATAAGGATACAGGATTAGAATTAAAGGACAGTTTGGTCCTCATGAAAGAATATTTTCTGTGGAGCAATAAAGACACTAGGAACAGTGCCTGAGTGTGACTGTTCATGTTGGCATCTCTGCCAATAGCGAGAAAGATCCAGAGTTCTGTGTAGGGCCTTGAGGAGCCAGTTGTCACAGAGCACACCCCATCACAACCCTGCAGAAACTATACTGGCCAGCTTGGGTTGCTGTAACCAAGTACCCAGGACCACAGAGTTTAAGCCACAATGACTTCCAGAAGTCTGGTCTCAAGGTGCTGGAAGGGGCTCTCTCCGTGCCTTGTAGAGGGTGTCAGACAGCCATATTCTGAGTTCTGGGAGTCAGCATTTCAGTATACACATTTGGGGGAGGATATAAGTCAGCCAGTGACAGTGCCAATCTCCATCCTATCTCAGAGCCAAGCAAGCAGTGGCTCAGAGAGGAGAATCAACCTATCCTATGCCACACGGCTTCAGATTGGTGGCACTAAAGTGACAAACCCAGATCTCCTGGCAAAGAGGAGTTTTTGCTGTACTCTCTTGGCAGCTGTTAGGTAGTTTTACGTGAGAATATTGAAAAAATCCCTCTTAGCTGAGAATTCTGCCTAATTCTATCTCATATTGTCCTCCAGAATTCAATGGGGTTTTGTGAAATTGCTTTCCCCGGACCCTGTGTTTGCTTAGACTTCCCCTTGTCGGGGAGGTGGACTGAATCACATTCTGCGATTCTTTGCCCCAGCCCTGCCCTCTTGCCTACCTCTTCCCAGTCTTCTCCTCCTTGCATTGACTTCATCACCTTCATCACATTGTATCACTTTTCCTCTCTGGTACATGTTATTATCATTCACCACCTGGTGGTATGTAATCTCCACAAGCATAGAGACCTTTATTTTGTCATGGGTATTTTTTAAACACCTAAAAGAGGTTTTCAATAAACATTTGTTAGGCAGGACTTTCTAGAACTGGTATGAGATGGTTTCCACCAAAACCTTGCAGTGAACCACAGAACAGAGGATGTGTGAAACTCTGGGCTGTGTGTAACTTGATTGGAGAAGTCCCTCCAAACCCCAGGTACTCAGAGGTGAAGTTTGGGAAGAGGACTGGGTCGTAGGGATGCAACAGCTGATTTCCCCTTGGGAGGCAGTGTGGTCAGAGGGGTGGGTTACTGGGGTATGACCTGGAAGTACAGACCTCCAGCCCCAGCTCCTGCCTGCTGTCTGCTTCCTGTCCACAATGACACCACTAGCATCCACCACCAGGGGTTATGCCACCAGGGGTTCCACCTTGGAGCCAGCCAACCACAGATGGAAACCAAGAGCCAAAATCACCCCCCTTGAAGGTGTGGCTGTCAGGGAGGAAAGTGACAAGACAGACCTCAAGGAGACACTTTTCTTGGGATCCCCTCTGCCCTTTGCAGTCCACTGGTGGCCCCAGGCCCTGCTGCACCAGGCCAGCTCTGAAGGGAAAGTGGCCATTTGCTTATCTGTCTCCAAGGAGAGGAATTGTTGCCATCACTTTGTCTTGCTTAGCTACATCCATCTGTATCACCTTTGAAGCCGTACGAGATTTTAATAATAAAGTTTGCAGTCTAAAATGGTGATCTACTTATATATTGAAAATTTAGTAAAAGAAATTGAGATTAAAACCAATAGTAACATAGAACATTACTGTGGCTTTTTTTCCCCATGAAACCAGTACATACGTGTATAGTTTTATTTCATCTGTTTTCTTTTTTAAAGTACACTTTTGTGAAAATCCATTTTCTCAAAATATTTTAATTCCATCTTAGAAGTCAAGCAAACTGCAGTCAGAGGAAATAGTCCTTATAAGACTATCCTCACTTCCAACACCACTTGCGATTTCTTTTTCAATTGATTTTATTGGTACATTTTATATATACATTATGATCACATTCCATGTACATATTTGTATCTGCACATGACACATCTTGATTCTCTATTTTTCCCATTCCTCTGCTCTCCTGACAATCCCCACACCTCTCATATACAAAAGTTTGGCTTCTTTTTTTTTTAACATCAAACTTCTTGTTTCCCTTCTTCACTTTCCCCAACCCTCATTTCCATTTGAATATTTTTTCCTATTTCACAATACCTATCATACATTTTGGAACTCATTTACACCTTCAGTTTCTCATACTAGAGAAACACTATGGTATTTACACATTGGCATTCTATTTATTTCACTTATGAATGCGTCCTCAAGGTACATCCATTTGAGTATAAATGATTGTATCATTTTTAATGGCTGAGTAATATAACTTTTTAATTAAAAAAAAAAAAAAACCACGGCTCCTCTATCCAGTTTCCAGTTGATGGGCATTTGGGCTGTTTCCAAGATGTAGTTATTACAAACTGTGTTGTTATAAACATGGGTGCACGTGTGTCACTGACATAATTTTTAATTCTTTTATGTTTATACCTAGTAGGGGAATACCAGGGTCAGATGGATAGGACTTCTAATCCTAGTTTTCCGAGGATTATCCACACTGATCTCCACAGTGGTTGCACCAGCCTACATTCCCACCAATAGGGGAGAAGGATTCCTTTTTCACCACAACCCCACCAGAATTTGTTGATTTCCTGTTAGCAGCCATTCTTTCTGGAGTGAGATTAAATCTCAATGTTGTTTCCATCTGCATCTCTCTAATGACCGTCAATGTTGTACATTTCTTCATGTTTCTTTGTTGCCTTTACTTTTTCATATAAAAAAATGTCTGTGCATTTCAGATGTCCATTTTTGAATTAGGTCTTTAAATTTGGGAAGGCTGATTATTTTTTAAGTTCCTTTTGTACTCTAGATAGTAGCCTTTTGTCCGAGGAACAGCTGTTAAAATTAACTTCCCACACTGTAAGCTGACTTTTTTCTCTGTTTCTCTTGCTGTGCAGAAGTGTTTTAATAAGGTGAGATCCCAGTTGTTGATTTCTTCTGCTAGCTCCTGTGTTGCTGAGGTTTTTCTCAGAAAGTCTTTCTCTATCCTAATGTTTCCAAGATTCTACCTAACCTATCTTCCATCAGCTATAATTTCAAAGGGATCTTCAAGCCACCTTGGGGTTCACAGGTTTTCTAGGACTCATTTATAGCTGCCATGCTCAAAGTTATCACAGAGAAATGGAGAGCTTCTGGCTGTGGGATTCCAGTGGAATCCTTGAAAAGGTTACTTCCTTCCAACCAGGACATACAACAATGAACAGAGATGATTACAAGTCAAAGAGGTTTTCTCAAGGTTTTGGTGCTCAGCATTTTCATTGGGTCTTGATTATATACAGCCCACGTGGCTGACCTTTAGTCTCCAGCCTGTCTCTGAGGTTGGGGTAATTCCTTTTCTCAAACTTCTCTGGAATTTAGAACTGATACTTCATTGTAAGTAGGGGTCACAGAAGGAAACGAGGCACTCAGGGATGAGTTCAAGCAGGGAGAACACCCTCCGAGGACTGAACCACCCAGCTGTCTTCCAACAGCTTTTACTATGGAGTCAATACAAAGTAGCAATGAATAGGGGTAAAAACAGAAGAGGTGGTGGGAGCAGTTCCTGGGACAGGCCTTCCAGTTCTTCTTGATTCCTATCCCAGTGTTTGTTTACGAATCTTGTTCGGTAACACAAAACTTAACAAGATGCCTGGGGAACATCCTGTGAACTGGTGATAAAGAAACTCAGGAGTTCTGCATAAGGAGCTCTGCAGAAGTTCTGCTTAACTGGTCCTCCCAGGAAACTGCTAAACTGGCTACATTTTCCCCTACACTTCATGGTCTAAAGTCCTTACACAAACCCAAACACTTCTATCTGGCAAGATAACCCAGGGGCCTAGAGATCACCTCCAGTATCTGAGGGGAGAAGCTAGACTTCCCTTTGAGCCGAGTTAGTTCTTTCCTACACACTTGTACTAACATTTCTTCTTGTAAATTCATTGCTTTTACTAGCTGCACAGAACACCAACCGAAATGTCCATTAGAGTGGGCTGGTGTCCCACACGTAATTAACACGTGTTAACAAAAGCTTTAAAAAAAAAAAAAAAAAAAAAAGAGGGCAGGGGATTTAGCTCACTGGTTCCAGCGTCTACCCAGTAAGTTTAAGGTTTCAGATTAGATCCCTGGTTACCGCATACTGCAATGCCGGGACACCTGTAATCCCAGCACTCAGGGAGGCAGAGGCAAGAAGATATCTGAGTTCAAGGCTAGCCTGGGCTACATAGGGAGTGCAGGGCTTTGTAGTTCAGGAACTACAAAGTGAGATCTTGTCTCAAAAGGAAAAAAAATTCCATGAAATTCAAAACAATACGCTTACTATCACGTTATATTATGCTTCTCTCTTCTCCCCCAAAAGAGGAATCAGCTATGTTACCTTCACACTATGGACTGTTTATTGTTCAGCTATTAAAAAAACCAAGGCAATCTTGATATACTATGGAGTGATGGTCAACATATGCTAAGTGAAAAATAAAGGTGAAAAGAAGTGTGTATGATATATTGACATTTGTTCATGAATAAGCATGAGTATATAAAAATATTTGTTCATATTAAAACCCAATTCCCCATGGTTAATGCATTTATTATGTAATACAAAAACATACTAAGAAAAAATAAAGGAAGACTCTACTAAAAACATTTTTTAAAAGATTATTTTTAGGAGAAAGAGGAATAAAGGCCCTTCTAACACTCAAATTATAGTTTTTTAATAGCCTATTTTATACAAAGAAGTTAGAACTCCTTGGAGAAATGGCTGTTTCCAGGTTCGGGGGAGAGGGAGAGGGAAACATACAAATGAGCTTGAGATGTCTTGTCACACCAGAAGTAAGGAAGCGAAGACTAGTAGGTGCTTGTCAAAAGGATTCAGTAAACTGCTGGAATGAATGAGCAGCCGAGTACATTTCAACACCAATAAAGACAATATGGCAACAGACTGAGACATTAAGTATGTTAAAGTCGATTTTAATGGTGTAAAAAATATAACTAAAAGTAACGAGGGGGTGGACAAAATGGTGCCCACGGGTTCTCTGTGGATCCCTCCAGTGACGATAGCGACACCAAGTTTGGGAATCCATCCCATCTCTCTTCCTCTTCCCTACCACAGAGACTTCCTCCATCTTTTCTTCCTCCCTTGCGGTTTGGGTGGGTCAGCCCTCAGAGTTTTATGGAACTCAGGAGGAGACTCAGGACACAATGGAAAATCTTCTCACTGAGGATGGGCAGGAAGACCTTCTTAGCTACCTGGTGTGCACCAGACAGTTTTGAGGAACAGTTCAAATCTAGCATTGGGTTTCTTTTTTAGAAGGATAACACTGCCAGGAAATTTGAGTGTTATCCCTCAAGTCTGGGGTGGAAGAGGACAGACAATAAGAGGCAAGGTGTAAAATAAGTGCATCTATGGATCACAGGGAACTTCTCGGTATGTGACATCGCATGTTATCAACCTTTTTTTTTTTTTTTTTTTTCAGACAGGGTCTCACTTTGTAGTTCAGGCTGGCCCTGAACTCACTATGTAGCCCAGTCTAGCCTTGAACTCACAGCAGTCCTCATGCCTCTGCCTCCTGAGTGCTGGAATTACAGGCATGAACCACCATGCCCAGCACTGTGATACGTGGTACCAGGGATCAAACTTGGGACCTTGTGCTATCCAGGTAGGTGCTGGAACCACTGAGCTAAATCCTAGGCCCCATATCAACCCTTTGAAAATTTAAAAAACTGCTATACTGTGGAAAGAAAGCAAATAAAAATGAAAAACCCAGCCCCTGAGTGTTTTGGTAAATGATAAAATTGATTTGGAGCTTATGCAAACAGTATAACCTGAGATGCACACACCTCTTTGCCAAGAAAATGGTTTCAGTAGCCACCATGTCTCAGCCAAGACAAGAGACCTCCTGTGTTTTCAGAAAGTTGTGGCTGAAATCCTGGGAATCAAATGGAAGCATATATAGAAAGCCACAGAGGTGGTGAAAGCAGACACAGCCAGGCAGTAGTACCAGGAACCTGTGTCAAGAACATAGATCTGCCTGAGCCCGCTATGTATGTACTGCAGCAGATGCACACTACAGTCACACAGTGCTGGCTGCCCTTCCCTTCCACATGGGCCTAGCCCATGTGGAGCTTGACTTGTGTGTGACCACTGCTGTGGTGCAGGTCTCACGGTCCTATCAGCTTCCTTCACCACCAAGTCAGCAGCTCTCAGACTGGAAAGAAATGCATTCTTGGACCAAACACTTGACAGTCAAAATGGAATGGGCATTCTCTAGAATGAAACTGCTCCACTGAAGAAGAATGATTTAGGTTCTTTATGTTCTGGCTTCTTATTTCCCAATGTAAGTTTACTGTTTTAACCAAATATGAAATCTATTTCAGTGTTGATCCTCAGCCAGCGTTCTGCCCCTCAGAATCTCATTCTCCTATCTGAATTTGTGTGGATCAGGACATACTTCAGAGTGCAAATATTGAAACAAAAATACATCTCATCATTGGTCACTTAAAGCAGCTTTTGCTATTAACTGTGAGCTCCAAAAAAACTATATCTAAATATGCTTGACTATAGCTGTAGTAGCAATATTTTTTCATATTTTCAAGAAACCTAAATTGTCTGCTTTTGTTACATTCTCATAATCAAGACATAATACCCAACACCCACAATTTAAAGAGGAGAGATTTATTTTAGTTCACAGTTTGTAGAGGTTTCAGTTTAGAGTTGGCTGGCCCCAAGCCAGGGTGGCATGGCAGTGGGACAATAGTCCCTGACGTGGTAGGCAGGAGACAGCAATGAAGAAAGGAGACAGACGCTGTTCCAGGCCACGCCCACAGTGATCCACCTCATCCCACTGTGCTTCACCTCTCAACACAAACAGCTGTAAACCCATCATGGACTGATCCAGCATCACAGCCATGATCCAGTGACCTCCCTAAAGTCCCCTCTGTAGGCAAATGAGGCTCTGGGGGACACTGAGATCTAAACCGTAATAGTCTACATGGTAGCTTGTAACTCACAAAGTAGTGAGTATTTGATGTGGTATTTTGTATTATTGCATCATGGTCACTATGCATTGCATCATACTCAGCTGACATGACTTTATGACTTTGGGTCAATGTTCAACTGATGCTCCATGTAAAATTTCTCTTACAAATGACATGAGAATATGCCCAAAACATATCCCTTTGGATCATTGTTGTAGATCAGGCTGCTCTTGATATTCAGAATTTTTACCAACTCATAATTTATTTGGAAAACTGATGAAAATAGAGGGCAAATATATATTCCACTTTATCTTAAACTATATTCAAAAGTTGGGTGTGGTGCCACATACTGTAATCCCAACACTATAGGGAGCTGAAGCCAGAGAACCAAAAGTTGGAGTCTGCCCTGGACAATTTATCCACTTAGAGAGATAGCATCTCAAAAAAAAATAAAAAAGGTACAGATCTTGCTCTATATGAAGGCCCTGAATTCAATCTCCACTACTAAAGGAAAAAAGCTATATGTAGGATAATCAACTAGTGGATAACAGGAAGTTCTCTTTATTGAAGTATTCCAGTTGAGAAAGAAATGTGAGCATATATGTTAAATATGTTATATTATATATGTAAAAATGTTATATTTGTTAAAATATAACCACTTGAAATCCCAGACAAATTTACAGATAAGGACAGTGACCATCTGTTATGGTTTGGATAAAAAATGTCCCTCAAGGTCCAGGGATTTAGCTCAGTGGTTCAGATGTCTGTCCAGCAAACACAAGGTCCTGAGTTCGATCCCCGGTAATCACATACCATAATGCCGGGTGTGGTGGCTCATGCCTGTAATCCCAGCGCTAGGGAGGCAGAGGCAGGAGGTTTGCTGAGTTTGAGGATAGCCTGAGCTACATGGTGAGCTCAGGGCCAGCCTAAACTACAAAGGGAGACCCTGTCTCAAAAAAAAAAAAAATTATCCCCCAAGAATATAAACTAGTGCAATCACTATGGAAATCACTGTGGAGATCCCAAAACAAACTAAAAACAATCCCATTTGACCTCACTTTCCCTCTATAGATACTTTCCCAGATTAGTTAAAATCATTATATTACAGGGATATATGCATACTCATCTTTATAGCAACACTATATATAAAGCTAGATCTTGGAAATAGTGTATATGTCCATCAAGGTATAGATAAGGAAAATGTGGTATTTACACACAGTGAAGTGCTGCCCTACCATAAAGAAAGATAAATGAGGCATTTGTAGTAAATAAATGCAATTTGAGAACATGTTTAGTAAAAATAAATCAGACACACATGTTCAAATATTGCATGGTTTCTCTTATATGAGAAAAAATAGAGTCCATAAAAATGTACATACGGATACTAAATATATTAGGATATCATCAGAGTAATACAAGTTACCTTTGGCCTCTACAATTACAAGAGTTGCTCAAAGTGGTGGGCATTAGCTTCCACACATTTCTCAGTACAGCAAACTGCTGCTTGGGTGATTTGGTCACTGAGTTTACTGCACATGCGTTTAAAGTTCCTTCTTCGAGGACTGCAGTGTAGTGGGTTTTCTCAATACATGACATTTTCTAGGGTCATCCACATGAGGGTAACACCATCTGTTGAAAAGAGTGACACTATCTTTCTCTTTCTAAAGTATATACACATTTTTTGTGGAATACTGAGAGAGAGAGAGAGAGAAAAAAATGAAAGAAGTTGGGAGAAATTCAGATACTTCCCCAAATTACAAATTTGTTTGTTTTTAAATTATTTCAATATATATGGTAATTTATTTTATATGTAATACAAGTTTATCTTAGTTTATTAAAAAGAAAGTTTTGTGTTATCTGTTTATTTCTTTCTGTAATAATCTTTCTGATTTATGTCTTGTACTCTGAGTAACTAAAAACAATGATACACAGTATAATAACCATTGTTATTCTCTTATTATTTGACTATGAAATTATTTTTTTTATAAAATAAAAAAAAGAAGCAGATATCAAAAAAGCCCCCCACCCCAAGGCATATGTGTTTAGAAGTGGGTGTTTTGAAAGATTATTAGATCCTGAAGTGCTAATAACTTCACCAATAGATAAATTCATTGATGAGTTCACAGCTGAATGTGCTTTTAGGGCTGAGGCCAGGTTGAAGAAAGTAGGTCACTGGGGGTGTGACCCAGCATGTTCTTGACCCCGGCTCTTGCTCTGCCTCATGTTACCTTCCCTATACGCTCCTTCCTGGCCGCCATGACTCGGGCAGCTTTCTTCCCCCTAAAAAGTCCTCTTTTTGTCAGATGGCATTTCCACAGTGACACGTCAATGTCAAATTCACATACTCTCCTTCTGAGGCTAATGCATGGTGAAGAGGATCTCACCGGCAACACTCTCACCCACCAATCCACAGGCAGATTCATGCACAGGAACCATCTTCTGGTTTCACTTTAAACCATCAGTTCTGAAGCTCTCTGTTTGTGGAGAGAGACATATCCTGGGACTGAAGGGGAAACAGAGACACACAGCAGGCCAGGAGTGCAGTACCCGGACTGCCAGGAGAACACAGACAAGGAGAAGAGCAAGGAAGGAGAACAAGAGAAACATGTCCGTACCTATCAAGTGTGATCTGCCCAGTGCTTCCCAAAGCTGGCTGAACAACAGAATCATTTGTGGCACTTGTTGAATCTCCCTGGTGTGTCCTGTAACCCTAGCTCTTGGAGAGACTGAAGCAAGAAGATTGCAAGTTTGAGTCCGGCCTCAGAAACTTAGTAACTGAATAAGACTCTGTTTGTCTCAAAATAAAAAACAAAAAAGCTGGGGATGTAGCTCAGTGGAAAAACCCTGAGTTCAATTCACAGTACCAAGAAAATAGAGAAGTGGCAGGGATGGGGTGTAGGGCACGTAAATCTTGTTCCTGAAAATGTTGTCTCGATGGGTCTGGCACTGGCTACCTTGCACTGTATTTTGCAACTGGTTTACGGGTGATTTTTATGCCTGATTGTGTGGGGGAACCACTAATCTATACCACCGAGAGAAATAATTCATCGGTGTTTCCAGGACTCATAACAGTTGGAGTTTGAAAATGTCTCATATTTTCGAAGTCCACAAATTCAACAAAGAAAGGAGAGAAGAGCAGAAGAAAGTTTTTGGGGTAGAATCACAGATTATTTCTAATATACACAGTTATTGTACATATTTGTGAAGTAGAATGTGATGTGGTATTTTGATATACACATTTTCTTTTACTTAAACATTTTCTTTTTCTTAACCATTTACTATTTCTTTGTGTTGGGAAGCTTCAAATTTGTCTTTTCCATCTCTCCATAAAATAGAGAACAGATCACTAACCTGTAGTGCCTCTGCTGCACTGTGGAACATTGGAATACATCCCTCCCACCTTACTGCGTGCTTCTGCTCTAACAGTCACCCTGGAATATAGATTTTAGAAAATCTCAGAACACTGGAGAGCAGCTGACTCTTGGTATTCTTGTCATAACGTCATTCAACATGAATGAGCCAAAACTGAACCATTGGCTCTGGGGAAAATACAGGTAAGGCTCCTAGGAGCCTCTGCTGGCATCCCCTCTGCTGGCATCGCCTCTGCATGGACACATAACTTTGTCTTATGTATGTTTCTGTTTCTCTCAGGATTAAACTCGGCTACCAGCACTGCAATGCAGCATCAGGCGAAGCTTGTCCAATGCATGCTCACAGAGTCCATGCACTGAGAGGCACAAGACAGCACTTGGACACTGTGCCCAGGGCCATTTTAGACGCAAACTACAAAAAGCACCCCAAAACTGGCACTCCAGAGGGGAGGAAAAGACACTTACTTCCATGAAAGCTCAAATAGGAAGGCTAAGCAGCACCGTGCTCCACTCCAGCTGGGACATGCACATTTGAGGACTTAATTTTTTGCAGCTCTGTGCATGTCCACGAATCTGTGCAGGAGTGCTGAAGTGTTCTGCACCACAGCACTGGTTCAGCGGTTACACACACATTTTGGGAAGTTGGCAAACTCACAAATAGAAAATCCGGAAAAAAAAAATGAGGAGCTATTATGTTTCGCAGACCCAGGTTTATTTTTATGGTACTTAGGCAAGTGGACAAAGAGGACGCTTCTTAAAGAGCCACAGTCGCTTTAACGTGATGTCCAAAAACAAAGACATTTTGTGCAGAAGTGCACCAATGGGAATTTCCACCAGTTCCTCTGCCTGCCCACAAGCTTTTTGCTGATATGTCCAAGGTCTCCTGGAGCAGGAGAATCTGTGAATACCCTGAGTCTGCTGCAGCCACCTGGGGTTCGTCCTGCTTTACCTTGTACCCAGTTCACACACAGCGCCCTTTTAGATACATCAGAGGTGCTCAGAAAAGGTGTCAAATTAAAAGACATGTAGCTTCAACTGGAACAGCTGAACTTAATGTGAAGCACAGGAGAAAGATCAGGTCTTTGGGGATGGAAGTAGCAGGATGTATCATTCTGGACCCTAGAGAAAAAAAAGTGCACTCAAATTTGGAAGATCTAAGGGAGATTTAATTAAAAGATTTTTCACAATAGTATGTGCACCTCCAGGGCTAGTGAGGCAAGGCTGGCACCACCATCAGTACCAGCCACAGGCCGAAGGGAGACGAAGCTGCTTCAGCAGAGAGCGGGACAAGTGTGGAGTCACAGCTGCCTTGGGAGCAAAAGAAAAATGCAAAGCCTTCTGTCCAAAAAGCAGCGAGCACTGACCTGAACGGTATTGAAACACACAAGTTCCTCTGCGTGCCCACAAGCTTTTTGCTGATGTGCCCAAGGTCCCCAAGTGCTGAATACTTCAGCACTTCTGCACAGATTCGTGGACATGCACAGAGCTGCAAAAAATTAAGTCCTCAAATGTGCATGTCCCAGCTGGAGTGGAGCACGGTGCTGCTCAGCCTTCCTGTTTGAGCTCTCATGGAAGTAAGTGTCTTTTCCTCCCCTCTGGAGTGCCAGTTTTGGGGTGCTTTTTGTGGAGTTTGCTGTCTAAAATGGCCCCGAGCACAGGGCCTTTCATTTTCGTTGTGTTTCCTCCTTTTCTTCTTCTTTTCTTCTTCCTCTCTGCCTGGCATGTTTTTTCTCATTTGCTATTTACTATCACACCCCCTCCAGCATGGGGATACTCTCACAGGCTGGAACAGTCGTTTGGAGGTATCTGTGGGCCCTCAATTTAGGTCTCACAAAAGTATACTCCCCACTGCTGAGTTCTGCTCCCTCCAGCCTAAACTGGATGAATACGTCTTGCTCCAGCCAGAAACAGGGAAGTAGACCAAAGCAGACTCCTTGCCATGGCTGCCAATCAACCAACATGGGACAAAAGGTACTTCTAGGCATTGAAACTTTTATCCTGGCGTACACCAGGCACCTGGGCAGGAATCAAGAGAGGCTCACTCACCAGGGTTGCCCATGGAATAGGCCATGGTGTTAAAAGCTTGAGGAAAATGACTACTGCCATGTCCCAAGGTGTGAGTGTCTTCCCCTGACTCCCATGCACCTCACCAAGGATACATGATGGACGCAGTTGGTGCCTGAGATGGAAGGGAGAAGACTAGGTGAGACCAGGGCACCTCATGAGGAGCAGGTGGCTAAGAGCCCTTGCTTGGGATATGGAAAATGTCATAAGCCTTAGTTCTATGTATCCACACATAATTTATTATCTCACTGGACTCCCCTTATAAACATATATTGAAAGAAAATGATGGAGCATGTCCAGATGACAATGGTAGAGCACTAATTCCAAGCCTGGTGCCCTTCTGAATGTGGAGCTCTGGGTAACTGTGCTGACCCTGTACTCATGAGGGACACAGTCAGCTCAGGATTGCAGAGAACAGGGAAAGTGGATGTTACCAGAAGCTCTGCAATGGGTAGTGGCCTCCTGTGAGCCATGACAGCACAAGATGAATAAAAGAAGAGACAGGACATGAGACTTAGAGAAGAGCCTGGGTTTGGGGCCTGATTAACACTGCTCTGGACAGCAAAGATGAAGGCACCCCAAGCTTGCCACCATTTATTGGGCCCATAGGGTGTAACAGATAACTCAGGGGGGAGCAATAATCCTAAATTGATTATAATTAATTATAATTGATTATACTTAATTAATTATAAAATTGGATAAAGTATCAGATGTCCTAGGACCATGAGCATCTCATGCTGATGAGGACCTTATGTTGATTAAAACAGTAAGATGAGCAAAGACTTTCTTACAACTACAGGTGAGATGAGTTAAACTGATAAAGAATTTGCCCCTCTCTGGATGAAACTTTTCTATTCAGTTCTCAAAGACTCAGGATGTCTTCAGCTGTTGTCATCTTCCCCTTGAGCATCACAGCGTCACAGGATCATTGAGGTCTTAGCTGTGACTGGAGGTAAAAATGGAGTTATGTTTCGACATGTTATAGACACCTTGTGGTCAAGAAGACTAGGCCTAATCATAATTTAATGGTAAAATGATTTCCCCAAAATTATGTAGAGTGACTCCCAACAGTAGATGACTACATAGATAGGGGGTCAAGAGTAAGGCCCCCAACACACTCCACCTAGCCCCTGGCGAGGTCTCTTCATTGCCAGAACCCAAATGGAAACCAGAAAGAAAGATCATCCATGTAATAGAACCTACACAAATCAGTTTCCTAGAGCAGTGGGAGGCTGCAAAGAAGACTTAGGGAGAGTAGTCCACAGCAATCTTCACTTTTACCCCTCAGCATCCACTCTTTAAACTGGGTGAAGAGAAGTTAGTTTGTCACAGTGAGGTAAAATCAGCTCAGTCACTGTCATGGTCTGAATGGTTGTGTCCCCCAAACTCACATGTTGAAACCTAACATCCCATATGATGCTATTAAGAGAGGACCTTTGGGAGGTAACTGGGACATGCAGGTAGAGCCTTTGTCAGCGGCATTAGTGCACTTAGAAAACAGACCCCAGAGAGCTCCCTCATCTGTTCTACCACATGAGGATACAGCAAGAAACCAGAAAGTAGACCCTCATCAGATATTGACTGCTGGTGCCTTCAACTTGGACCTCTCAGCCTCTACATAAATTTCTGTCCATAATCCACTCGTCTATTCTCCCAGTAGTTTGTTACAGCAGTCTGAATGGACAAAGATTGTCATATTTCTTTCTGAAATAGTCATGTTCTTCATACGAAGCAGTGGGGGCCCAGGCCACAGTGACAGAGCTAAGTGCCATTACTGCAAATCTGGCTTTTGTAGCTGGTCCTGGGTCCTAAGTGGGAATGACATTTGCTCCTGCAACCACCTACCTGCTCCATGGTCTACTTGGTATTTATTAATCAGGGTTCTTTAGTTGGCAGGGTGACTCAACTTTTTGTTTCAACAGGAAGTGGTAGTTAGTTATGTCTTCACTGAGTTGCTACAGTTTTCCATAAAGTTTTCCAGTGGGACATGGAAATGCACCAAGGGGTGTTCCAGTGACTTCTCAATTCAACAAGGCACTCCATGTCCCACTTTATAGCAGCAACCCAAGTTGCTCTGGCTTTTGGGACCTACTACCAGAGGAAATATAGTAAGCCTTCAATGTATTAGTCTAACATATTAGTTAACATATTAGTCTAACAGCATGAACAGCCAAGAAGAGTTTGGGTAGAAGCCATTTCCACTTGCACTTCATTGATATTAGGCCTGGGCTACTTTATAAAAACAAGTGTCCTTTGAGTATGAGCGCCACTTTCATTTGGATGAGTGTCCCTCATTAGTCCATTAAGGCTTGGTCTTGAAGGTAGCGCTCGGGAGATGCTGTGGACCTTTAGGAAGCAGGGTGCAGTGGGAGGTCCTTGAATTTCTCAGGAAGTAACCCCAAAGGGGATTGTGGGACCGTCAATACATCTTCTCTCTTTTTTTTTTTTTTTGCTTCCTGATTCATGACACAAATAGTGTGCTCTTCTGGGGACCCTGCTGTGACATGCTGCCCTCACCAAAGCCCCCAAACAATGACAGCCCAATCCTGGACCAAAACCTCCAGAACCATGAACCAAAATAAACTTTTCCTCTTTATAAGTAATTGCTTCAGGTCTCATTACAGTAACATGAAGTGGACTAATATAGGCACCTCCACATCCCAGGATTGCAGAGGCAAGAAAGCAGGTTATTTGAAAGCATTATTGAGAAGAACAGTGATAAGGTCACTTTTCTGACCCCCCCAAGAGCTGTGTATCTGGTAATGCAGGAGCTGGCGTTATGTCTAGTGCTTGCTGGCTTAATGTATACCCATATCCTGGAGGGCACCACTCACCTATCACAGGCTCCCAGCTAGCACTGTAGCTCTATTTTCATAGGCCGATCTATTGATCTCCCAAGTCAGCTACTTATCTAGTAAAAAAACACTGGATTCCATGATTATAAGCCCCAACTGCTGATCATCCAAGAACAATAAAAAGGGTGTTACATCTTATATCAATATATTGTGCAGTTAAAGGTAAGGCCTTTGGTCAGGATGTGAATGGTGATGCTAACATTTGTGCTGTAGCCAGAGTAGTCAAGTCCATTCCCAGAACAGTCCTTTCTTTTGAAGGCAAATTATTAATCCCTTAAAGGAGCAAAGATTCACTGGAATAAGCCAGGTAATCAGCTAGCCATGTGTCACTGCTGGGACAAAACATCTAACACTCAGTAGTTAAATGAGAAAAGGTTAATTTTAGTTCACAGTCTGTAGAAGTTTCATTCCACAGTTGGCTGGCTCTAAGGCAGGGAGACATGGCGGAAGGGCATGCTAGAAGAGAAACAGTTTGTGGTGTGGCAGACAGGAAGCAATGAGCCTTCCTTCTTTCTTCCCGCCCAACCTATAAGCCTACTGATTGGTGCTACCCACACCAGGATGCATCTTCCCTCTTCAGAAAGTCCCACCATCCACACCCAGAACTATGCTAAGCCAATCAGTGGACTAATCCAGTGTTACACCCATAACCCGCTCTCACTCACTCCTGACCACTAACACACAGTCAAGATCCAGTCACCTCCCTCATAAGGCCTATGACCTCCTAAGGCTTTGGGAGGACATCTGGCTCCAGGGGCTGGCGAAGTTCATATCTGACACCCACAGGCCATCTTGTAAATCTGGGCTGCACAGAGCCTCTTCCGTGGAAAGTGTCCTCTAGTGGGCATTCCAGAGATCCACTCCTGGACCAGGAATGTTCCATTTTCATCGTAGCAGCACTTCACTGTGCACAGGAGCTTTAGAGTATAAAGTGATTGCCTGGGACTGGGAGTTGCAGAGGAAACCAACTCCATTTGTAAACTTCGGATGAATTTACTCCTAAGCAATAAAGGCCTAATTCTGTAAATGGAAACCTTTCTTTCCTTGGTGAGCCTCAAAGAGCAAACAGTGAAGTTAACATATTATTTAAAAGATATTCTGTCATCAATTAGCTCATGACATTTGACTTTCAGCCTATTAATCTAAATTTAATCTTCACCTCAAAGCTGGTTTATTATAATTAAATCCACTAAAATACTTTATTGAAACAATTCAGCCAGGAGAAAAATTCAAAGTTTCACATTCGGGACTCCTCTGGATTTTTTTTTTTTTTTTTTTTTTTTTTGAGTCAGGGTTTCACTTTTGTAATTCAGGCTGGCCCTGAACTCAGCCTCCAACTCACAGCAATCCTCCTTCCTCTGCCTCCCAAGTGCTGGGATTACAGGTGTGAGCCACCACACCCAGCAACACGACATGTGGTTCTGATTGCTGGTGGGCAAAAGTCTCCACACCCAGCATTGTTGTATGTGGTTACCAGGATCCAACTCTGATCCTTGGGCTTGCAAGGCAGTTGCTAGAATCACTGAGCTAAATCCCCAGTCCTCCTCTGTATTTTTAAAAGAAATGAGAAATCATCTATCCCTGACCCTTTGAAGGCAGCTCTGTTCTGGCCAGTGTTGCCTCCTGCTAAATTAAGGGCCTGCTCCACATGTCTAAAGAGTTCCCATATTCAAACCTCTGCCACACATGATCTGGCTTATTTTTAGCCAAAGGTAACTTGGAGATGAGTACAGAGTTCCAACTGAGGTTCGAATTTCACTGGCCACCCAAGTATATAGTTTCGAACAGCCAATACCTAAAAGGCTCCTTAAAAACATCTTACAGTGATTGAATCATACCGAACTCCTGTTGTACAAGTAAGAAAACTGAGATCCAGAAAAATGTATGATCTTCTTCCTATTCTCCTCTTGGGCTTTTAAGATTCAGCTCAGCCACCCACCCAGAAGCTTCCCTGATCACTTCCTGCTGTCATTAAGCTCGAATATTTCCTATGTGAGGTGCTAGCCCCTGTGATATACATTCAGGTTTCTCCAACCAGGAAGGGAGACAAAGATCCCCGCCCTGACCTAGTTCACATTCTAGCAGGGGCGCAGGCAATAAATCCTAAGTGTAAAGACAAGTATCCGTGTGTGAAAGGCTGGAGGGACAGTAGAGAAGATCCGTGGAGATCAGGGGCATGTGGAAGAGGGTGACTGGGTTTGTGATTTTTAAAGAAGCAGGCTTAATGGAGAAGGGACAATTGACAAAAACTTCCAGAAGACAGAAAGTCAGATAGACAGGGGTTCCCCCAGTGCAAACGGGGACCTGGAGACACAAGGAGGGATGGAGGGGAGCGGGGTGCGCGCTCTGGCCACTGCAGAATCTGAGCAGAACAGCGACCTCCTTTGACTTCTCATCTCAAAACCCAGCCACTCCGGCTGCTAGGCTGAGGGCAGAACATGGTAGATGGATAGAAGAGCTCAGAAACCTGGAAGGGACCGCGACAGCAACTCACGTAACAGGCTCCTTGGCCCCAGGGGTAGAAGCTGAACGGTGAGAAGTGGTTTCCTTCTGGTTCTGTCTTGAAATAGAACCGACAGGACGGCCTGAGAATGTTTCTGAGACCTTTCTTGTTTCCTTTTTCCAAGTCTAAACTACATAGTCACATTCATATTTCAGTTCACCACACCGTGTGGGCATTACTCCTTTCCCATACCTCAGGGTGCACTAAGCTGAAGCAGACATTGTGCTTTATCCACTTTTACTTCTCAGTCCCTATGACAGCATCTGCAGAGCGTTTTGAATAAGCGAATATAAAGAATGGCCCCTGTAATATGCATTGTATGCACCACTGTCTTTAGCATTTCCCTTGTAAGACACTCAGCCAAAAAGATAAAAACTCACTTGCTGATCTCTGCAGAGAAGCTAGGTTTGGCTCCCTGTGTAAAAGCGCCTGGCCACCTTGCTGACCTCCAGCTCCAGGTTGTGTTTCTTTCCTACAGTTGTGTGTGATACGGTCTCCTGGCACACAGCTCCCCAGATCCCTGGACTGTCAGCAGTGGCAAGAGTGTCTTTCTTATGCTGAAGTGATGACGAGTGGTTCCTACACAACTTCAGGACAGAGGTCACTGGGAAGACCCAGATGGTAGTAGAAGGTTGGGACTTGCAGCTTCACCTTTCAACCTCTAGGGGGAGGGAGGTACTGAAAGGTTATGTTGCTCACTATTGGCCAATGATTTAATCAATCATAACCATGTAAAAATCTAAAAGGATTGGGTTCAGATGGGAGCGGTCGAAGGGCCTCACCCCTCGAGGAACCCTTTGTACACACCTTACCCTATACAGCGCTTCCACCTGGTTGTCCACTTACAGCCTCTGTAATATTCCCTATACCAAATGGGTAAATATAAGTGAAATTGTTCCCTCATTTCTAGCTGCTCTAGAGAACTAATCAAACTGGAGGTTAGAGTTGTGGCAACCCCAGTCAAAAAGTATAGGTGGTATTAAGTGGGGGGGGGGCACTGTCACACTGACACCATCTTCAAGTAGGCAATGTCATAATCAAACCGAATCAGAGAGCACAGCTGTGTCAGCTGAACTGGTTTTGAGATCTCCTTTCCCACATTGGATGTCACAAGGATCAGGTGTATTGTTTGGTAGCCTGAGGGAGTCAGTATCAAGAATTACAGTGGAGAAATCAGTGTCCTTCTCATATTTTACTCGTGTAACACATCACCACAAACTTAGCCGCTTAAAACACCCCTTTATCACCTCAGACCTTCCATGGGCCAGGAGCCAAGAGCCAAGGCATAATTTAGCAGGTCCCTCTGTTAGATCTCACAAGGCTGCAATCAAGATGCCAGTGGAGAGTCTGGAGGGCTGGCGCACACCTGTAATCCCAGCACACTGGAGGCTGAAGCAGGAGGATCATGAGCCTGGGCAACTTAGTGGCTTGAAGAGAACTTGTTTCAAAATAAAAACTTTAAAAAGGGCTGGAGATATACTTCCATGAGAAGACCCTGGGTTCAATCTGCAGCTCCGTAGCACTGCAGAGAGAGAGGGAAAGAGGAAGGAAGAAGGGAGAAAGGGAGGGAAGGAAGAAGGAAGAGAAATGTCAGCAGTATTCTTACCTGGAGTATCTAATGAAGAAGAACCTGCTTCCAGGATCACTCAGGCCAAAGGCAGAGTTCATTGTCATGTGGCTGTGGGACAGGGGGCTTCAGCTTTTAGGTGGCTGTTGGTCAGAAGTGTCCTTCTGTTCCTGCAGTTCTTTGCTGTGTAAACGTCTTCAGCACATCCACTTAATTCATCAAGCTGCCTGAAGTTTTTAATGTGCTAAAATTTTTGTGTGCACAGAGTAATCACAGACCTGACACATCTCACCACCTTTGCTTTGTTCTGTTAAAGCAAGCCCCAGGGCTTGCCAGTGCTCCAGAGGAAGAAACACATAAAGACTTGTACTGCAAGAGACAGGAGTCACCCAGGGTCCCAGGGAATTTCATCACTGAACATGTGTTCTCTTTCCTAGCCCCACAATTCCGATCCATATCTGTCTGGCATAGCATGACACCTAGACCTATATACAGTTCAATGTGGTGGTTCCTAGACCCTAATGTATCTAGTGCAACTGAAAAACTGGAATTTTAATTTTTTAAAAAATTTAATAATTCCTATTTAATTTAAATGATTCTAAACCCAGTTATTGAAAAAAAAATCCATGAGTTGAGAACTACTCTATTGAGTCTACTTTTTTTAATTGAAAATCTTATGAAATCTAGTGACTCCACTGAAAATTCAGTATTCAAATTGAGATGGGCTGTAAATTGTAAGTCAACCAGATTCCAAAGGCTTAGTATTAAAAAATTTGGGGGCCAGGGAGTTAGCTCAGTGTTTCTGGCGCCTGTCTTACAAGCGCAAGGACCTGGGTTCAATCCCCGGTAACCATATACAATACTGGGTGTAGAGACTAGAGACTCACACCCAGCAGCAACCAGTACCACATACCACAGTGCTAGGTGTAGTGGCTCGCGCCTGTAATCCCAGCACTTGGGAGGCACAGGCAGGAGGATTGCTGTGATATGAGTTGGAGGCTGAGCTCAGGACCAGCCTGAATCACAAAAGTGAGATCCTGTCTCCAAAAAACCTAAAAAAAATTTTTTTTAATATATATAAAATGTACCAATAACATCAATTCAATTTTTTTAAAAAAACAGTACATATTGAAACAACAATGTCCTGAATATATTGAGATAAGTCAAATATTTTTTTAAATAACTTCATCTGTTTGTGTTGAGTAACCAGAAAATTTTAAATTACATATATATTTTATTGCTGAGAATAAACAGAGCTTGAGTCTGATTATTTAGAATTGGGCTGGCAAGACACCAATGTTAGTCAGTGAAGCATGGCAATATCTGAATATCAAACATTAAAAAGAGCTATAAAGATGGGGCCATCCAGCCGGTAGGAAAGTTTGAGAGGTCACAAAGTCTCCCCATTAACCCAATTGTGGAAGGAGGCGCTGCTCAGCTGCTCGCTTTCTGTTCTCTGTAGCGCGGCGGGCCTAAGCGCGTCGCGCTGTTTGACCCCCGCGCCGCGCCGTAGTCGGCGGTGCACGCCGGCTGGCCGCCATGGCGGATGTGTCAGAGAGGACGCTTCAGGTGTCCGTGCTGGTGGCGTTCGCCTCCGGAGTGCTGGTGGGCTGGCAGGCAAACCGGTTGCGCAGGCGCTACCTGGACTGGAGGAAACGAAGGCTGCAAGACAAGCTGGCCACGACGCAGAAGAAGCTGGACCTGGCCTGAGAGTCGGCACCGTGGCTCCTAGCCTCGCGGTGCCGGCGCGCGAGTCCCGTTCCTGGGCTGGTCGCAGCGAGGCCTCCTTCACCCCCGCATCTGCCGTGCGGGCGCTTCCCGGAGCGCGGGTGAGCGGTGCAGACAGTGGTCCCCACGGGGAGATGGGTTTGGTCGGTGCCTTGCTAGGAGACAGCTCAGCAGTTGACTCGCTCCCTCAGACGATAGAAAGTGGAAATGGTTTTCTCTAACTTGCCCTTTGGTGTTAGATGTTTACTTCACTGTGTTAGGAATGCTTTACCGAGGCCAGTATAGTTGCACCCTGACAACATTTAACTTCAGAAATATAAAAAGCATCAAGTCAAAAAAATAATAATCATGAATGTGTTTCCACCACCCCCCGCCCCGCATCATTCATTTGAACAACACCTTTGGTAGTCCAAAGCACATCTTTGAGGTTTTGTAAACTCCAACCCTAATTCTTGGGTTGTTGGCCTGGTACAGTGGAAAGAACTTAGTTCTTGAAGCCAGAAATCTTAACATTCATGCATAGGTTTTTTCATCAAAGTTCTGACCCACAGTTTTTCAGGGCCTCCGTTTTCTTGCCTGTAATACTAGACCTTCTACTTAATGGTTTAATATAGTAATTTAATGTTAAAGATTATTTGTTACTCATTTTCTTTTCTTCTGTTTCCCACAGCATGTCGATGATGGATGTTGAGCCCTGGAAAGAAATCACTTCTCACTGCACTTTATGAATCTATTTTTAAAATAAAAAAATCTTAAAACATCTTTGGACCTTTTTTAGTAGCCCTCAAAGGGAAAAGAGTCTTGCTTGCCATTACTATATCAGATTTGGATTTTGAAAAGCTGGTGTTTGTGATTTTGAGCAGCTGTCTGTCTTTGCTACAGAATCTATGCCAGTTCGTTGGTACAGCCACACAAGGCAGAGCTAGCAAAGGGTCCATTACAGGTCCTGTTACTGACCCTGTTCAAGAAAGCGGGTGTGTGGGGGGCTGTAACTGAAGTGAGGCTGATGTGTGTAAGATCAAGTGTAGAATATAAGGTTTTATTGGCTAATTATCTCCTGTATATGTCATGAAATACACATATGAAGGAGAAACTCTCTTGAGTGGAGGTCAGGGATATATCTCAGCCTTTCTCAAGATTGACCAAGACACTAGTTACTTTCAGTTTGCAAGAGGTGTTTTCAGGCACAAGGTCCTTGCTATAAAGGCTGTGTTTCTCAGCTCTGTACTGATGTAAGACAATTTGGCAACGGTATTTCTGCTGAAAGTGTCTTTTTTGACTTCCCATTTTATAGGGCTCGTTATCCCTCACTAGTTCCACCTTTGTTTTCATTCCTTCTGTAAATGCAGAAGATGAGGACTGAGATGTTGGCTCTCAGAGCTCCATCCCGTCTGGGCTGCCGACTCCCAAAGCTTCCTAGTCATCATCACTCACTGAGGCTGTTGGAGATGGTGTAGGATTTTTTGTTGGAATATGCACAGTGACGCATCTAGTTGTGGGAATTTTCACCGGATAGTCTTTGTCTTATGCTATGGAGAACGAGTCCCTTCCTGAACGTGTGGGGTCCGACTGGTCTGGATCTGCCTCTTTGGGCCGATCCCTCTCATGTTCCTGGTGGACCTGATTGTTCCAGTGTTGATTCTCACTATGTGTGTGCATCACCCCAACTCTCACCCTCCTGTCTCACCCCTGGGCATGTGCTGCTTACTCCCAAGAGCCCATCCTATGGGATCATCAGCCTCCCCTCGTTTGCTTCCTACTTCTTTATGCACATGAGTCGGTGCTGAGCAGTTTCCTTTGACATCACTCATCACCGTTTTTGTCTTTACTGTATTTAAATGTGGTTGATTTTATTTCCTCAGAAAATAATTGTGTCATATGGAGATAGTACTTCTTCGTTAGCGAAATTAAAAACGGTTTGGAGCCAGGGTCACAATGGCAGTTGGAAATGACATTACTGACTTGTTGAAATACACACCTTCACTCCCATGTGTCACTGCCATTTAGCCATAGCAGGTACCTCTCTAGGTTCGCCCACTTCTGCTTCTCTACCTGCCTCCCTCTGTGCTCTATATGGGCTCCCCAGACCATCTGCTTTGTTTGGCATTGCTTCTGCCATGCCTGGACCTTGTCTTCAACAGGCTTAGACTTGATCATCACATGAACTTGGCCTCTAAACAGGTGAGCACACCTCATAAGGAGAGCTGACATCCCCCACGCCTCTACATCCGCCTGCCCTGCAGGCCAGTGGTTGTCTGACCCTGCCAGTTCTTACCAGTCATCCCAGGCTGCCTGGTCACATGCACTTCATCTCTACTTCCACAGTCACCCTTTACTGCTTTTGCTCTCACTCTGGCCATCAAACCTACTAGAGACACTTAACCTATCTCACATGGTCCAGTATGAGGGAGGGGGTTCTATAGTGACATCTTTCCTTTTTTCCAATTTCTCTGTAGTCCTTGACCTCCCAATTTACACCTCTCATTCCTCAGAGCTCACTCTCCATGATGTAAGACAAAGGCTATCAGGTGAAAATTCCCACATCTCAGCTGTATTTTCTTTTTCACTTTTTTTTAGACAGGGTCTCACTTTGTAGTTCAGGCTGGTCCTGAACTCAGACTCGAACTTGGCAATCCTCCTGCATCTGCCTTCCAAGTGCTAGGATTACAGATGAGCCACCATGCCCAGCATTGTGATATGTGGTATTGACTGCTGGTGAGTGTGAGTCACCACATCCAATACTGTTGTATGTGGTTACTGGAGATTGAACCTGGGCCCTTGTGCTTGCAAGGCAGGCACTGGAACCACGGAGCTAACTCCCTGGCCCCTCAGCTGTATTTTCAACATGGCTGCCAATTATGATCACCTAGGGAGAGAAATCCTTTTGTCAAGTATGGTGGCACCCCCTGTAACCCCAGCTCTCTGGGAGGCTGAGACAGGAGGACCAAGTTCTAGACCAGCCGAGAGAACTTAGGGAGGCCGTGTCACCAAAAAAAATAAATAAATAAATAAAAATCAAGCTAGCTCAATACAAACATTCTGGGTTTGATTTCTAAGCATTGCTAACACACACACATTCACACACAGTGCGTGCGCACAAAGTAGCATGTAGCACATGCCATACCTGTAATCCTGTGTAATAAGGAGATTGAGACAGGAAGATAAAAAGTTCAAGCATAGTCTGGGCAACACAGTGAGACCCAGTCTGGAAAATAGCTGGGTATGTAGTTCAGCGATAGAACATTTTCCCAGCATGCATAAGGCCCTGGCTTCATTCCCCAGGATGAAAACAAAACCCCAGAAACAACCAATCCTTGTATGCTACTCCCCAGAGATTTTGGCCTGGGCATTAGGATTTTTAACCACTCAACAGTTTACCCTGCGCATCACTTGGCCAGGTGTCTTTTCAAACAGACAATTTTTGTATTGATAAATTTGATGGAATTGTCATTTTTATATCTCTTGTTACAAAAAAATAAGCAATTTCTGGGTATCCTGTCTCAAAATAACTGGTATGTGGTTAAGGCTCCTCAGATGATTGCTATACTCGGCTGAGTCTGAAACCCATTGTTTATTGAGGCTTTGTCTCATTCACTTTTCCTTAACAGGAGAGACCTAGGAGGCCCTTCCCAGGCTGACTTTCTGGCCTTGGTTGCATTCTGCATCCCTCTCCCCACACCCCACCAGGACTTGGTTCCCCTGTACACTGTCTAGCATTTGCAGTCTCTTCTGTTTATCCTCTAGTAAGAACACACAGATCTTGATTTAAAATTCCAATGAGAATGAGCAAACTATAACTACAGAATATAGCATCTTATACACATGTTGAAAGTACATAAGAAACCAGTACATACCGCATGATTCCACTGTATAATCCAAAAGGACACAAAACAAGTTTTGTGTTGTTATAACATACGATAAAACCAAGAGATGAAGGGAGGGAAAGAGGATGGAAAAGAATTAAGATGTGTTATGTACATTACCCCCACACACACTGTGCTCATTATCTGCTGCAAACACGTACTGACAAGAAATGAGTTCGGATAGTATTTACCTTTGTTGGTTGGAGATGAGGGTGCTAAGAACTAGGCGAGCAAGATTATTGGGGTGCAGTAAAGTTGTTTCTTAATCTGGATGCTGCTATAGGTAGTGTGTTCAGCATGCAGAAATACAGTGAGCTACACCTTTATGGTTGTGTGCATTCACATGCTTGAATAAGTGCATACATAAACAGACAGTTCAGCCTGGCCTGTATTACATGTGGTACTGAACAACACTCATTTATGTTTCTGTGGTCCATCAGTTCGCAGCTTGATCATCGTTCTGATTCAAGTGTAATTTTGCTGTCGTGTTCTTCGGGAAGTGAATTTAAGTGGCTGCCGTTTCACTTGTAAAAGGAACTGCGTGGACAGTACGACAGACCTCAGAGTTTAAGACACACCAGTGACGTCGCCTGGAGAACTCCCTGCAGCTTCAAGGGCCCAGTCCCCCTGGGAGGCTATAGGGTGCGTGGTGATGACATCACCAACCTGCGCCGACGCCTTGGTTTCCCCGGCAACCGCAGGCCCTGGCCCAAAAGCCGGGAGATGTTAGCCCGGCGGCCTCGAGATCCCTTGCAGGCCGTGCGGCGCCGCAGTCAGGAGCTGAAGCTACAGGTGAGTCGGGCGCCGCAGCCAAGGATCTGAGCCCCAGAAGGGTCGGGCTCTACGACAGGCGAGGGATGAGCCAGCCGCCTTCCACTAGCTTCTGGGAGTCCTATGTCCAACCCCTCGCCAGACCCCGGTCCCTACCCCTGTAGCTTCCAGCCCAACCCAGCCCTGGCGAAGCCTCCCAAACCTCATGATAACTTGCCTGGTCACTTAGTGTGTCGTTTTGTAAATAATAGTCAGGTGGATGCCAAATAGGAAGCATAGAGAAGAAGCTAGTGAAATTTCCTCTTTTTTCACCCACCATCTTTCCAGTAATCTGTAGAAAAGAAACTACATATGGGCCTCTTTTGTGACCCGTTGACAAAATACGTGTGATACAGGTAGGCTTGTAAAACACTAAGTCAAGACAAAGTCATGGTGCTCTTGGTGCAATGAATTCTACTCCGTAATAAAAAAAAATAAGCTAACATAACAATATGGAAGTATATCAGAAGCATTGTATGGCAGAAAAGCTAATACAAACATATATACTGTGTAAGTCCATTTACATCAAAGTTCAAAAGCATCCAAAGTTCATTTGTGGTGATAAAAGTCAGAACAGATTTGTCCCTGAAAGAATGGAAAAGAGATCTGCTGGAAGAGACAACAGGAACCTTCCAAGGTAATTTCCTATATCTTGGTAGAGATTTGGGTAATATAGGTGTGTGCATTTGTCAAAATGTGGCAAAGATACACTTTAGATCTGTGCATCTGGTGTATAAAATTTTATATAAAATATTCAACTCTAGTGACACCCCAAGTTCATTCCTGCTGGCTGTAATTTACTTTGAAATGCATAAAAAATAAGATTGATTAGTGGATGGCTAGATAAAAATAAGCATAGTAAAATGTTAATGGGAGGATCTACTTATGGGTAAATGAGTATTTGCTGTAAAATTCTTTCAACTTTATTACTGCGTGTTTAAAACTGTTCTTTATATAGCAGGGTGAGGTGTAAAAATTGTCTCCCTTTGTCGCAGGTTAATAGTTTGCTTTCTGAAAGCCAAGTGACAGGAGCTCTGGACCCCAATAAAAGGCGAGGTATTTACCAGAGGTAAAATATGCTAAGTTATATAATCTTTCCAGGCACTGCACTTACATTTCAATGAGTAGGATTTACGGTGCTGAAATCATTTCAAATGTTTTCTTTCTTTCATCTTTCTTTCTCTCGATTTCTTTCTTCCCTTTTATTTATACAATTTCCAAAAAGGACAAAATATTAATGGAAATAATATTGACCTAATAGCAAATGAAATTTTGACCTAACAGTTAGTGAAAACTAATATTTTGACCTAACAGTGAATAAACTTTTCAAAAGTATTTTAAAATATACT
This sequence comes from Petromus typicus, assembly GCA_004026965.1. Lineage (NCBI taxonomy): Eukaryota > Metazoa > Chordata > Mammalia > Rodentia > Petromuridae > Petromus > Petromus typicus. The sequence continues at coordinate 61,682 of PVIR01002517.1, read as the reverse complement.
TTTCAATTATCTATATCTAAGTCTAAATGTTGGGGTGCTTTGTAATCTACAAACTTTGTCTTAAATTTTTTTGTTGTTGTTTTTGAGACAGGGTCTCGTTTTGTGGTTCAGGCTGGCCCTGAGCTCAGCCTCAAACTCACATCATAGCAATCTTCTGCCTCTGCCTCCCCAGTGCTGGGATTACAGGCATGAGCCACCATGCCCGGCACTGTGGTATGTGGTACTGATTGCTGCTGGGTGTGAGTCTCCATGCCCAGTATTGTATGTGGTTACCGGGGATTGAAACCGGGCCCTTGCACTTGCAAGACAGGCGCCGGAACCACTGAGCTAAATCCCCGGCCCCCATTGTCCGTTTCTACATGGGCAGGGCCTCTAGTTCTCTTCCCTTGAATAGTTTTTGCCTCTGTCTTTTCATTCACACCTGGAAGATTCTCGTCGCTGCTTGTAAGTTTTCTGTGGATGTTTTATTTCAGCCATCAATGTTAATTTACTTGTTTTTCCTTCTCCTCAGGTTGTCCTGTATCTGTCGTATCATGTCCCTGTTTTCAGGTGATCCCCTTCTTACTTCCTCAGCTGGGAGGTTTCCTTTTTGTTTTTCCCAAGAATTGACTAAAGTATTTGTATTTTTTATTTTATTTTTTTCATTTATTGAGTTATTGATGCATTTTAGATGTACATTATAGTCACATTTAACATTATAAATTTGTACCTGTACATGGTGCATCTTGGTTCTCATTTTTCCGCATTCCTCTGCCCTCCTGACCGCCTCCCCTATATACATAAGCTTTGCTTTCATTTTTTAATTTTCCCTCCAAATTTTTTCTTTCGCCTCCTTCTTTCCGTGCGTCCCTTCCCTTTTTCACTTTGAACATTTTCTTCCTATTTCACCATGTCTATCATACATCGTGGACCTCATTTACACCTTTAGTTTCTCATACTACAGAAATAATCTGGTATTTACACATCTGTGTCTTATTTATTTCACTTATGAGTCTCTCCTCAAGGTATTTCCTTTTAAGTTCTTTTCTATTATCTGAATTTTTTGCTTCCTCTAGGCTCAAACTCTTACTTATCTGTCTTTTTGTCTGTGTGTCCATCTGTCTATCTATCTTGTCTTCCTATTTTTGGCCAGTCTTTTTTTTTTTTTTTTTTTTTTTTTTTTTTTTTTTTTTTTTTTTTTTTTTTTTTTTTTTTTTTTTTTTTTTTTTTTTTTTTTTTTTTTTTTTTTTTTTTTTTTTTTTTTTTTTTTTTTTTTTTTTTTTTTTTTTTTTTTTTTTTTTTTTTTTTTTTTTTTTTTTTTTTTCAGGCTGGTCTTGAATTTACCATATAGCCCAACTGGTTTTGAACTTGTAGGGATCCTCCTGCCTCAGCCTCCAAAGTGCTGGGATTACAAGAATGCACCACATGCAGCTGGTTTTAAATTTTATCCTTACATTGCTTGTTTTCTTTATTGTGTCTAGTGGTCCTTGGCTACTCACTTTATTTAAGAACAGGGAACCAGTTTGGTTCTAGAGAGCTCTCGTGGATTCTTGTAGTGTTTGTCTGTGGCATCTTTCCTATTAACACTGTCTCCTGAAGGGGAATGAAGTTCTTCACATGTGGTCAAGGCTTCTCAGTGGCTGGGAACCAGCCTCCAGTCTGAGGAGCCCCACTGCCAGAAGAAGGTGGGTGTTAGCAACTGTGTTTCTTCCCGGTCATTCATCATCATCTGGTATAAGAGGAGAACAGAGGGTTGAAGTAATAGAAAACAGAGCCCACAGGCTCAGGAGTTCTGCAGACAGACTTTTGAGAAAATCACTGGATATTACAGAAGAGCCTGTACTAAATCTAAATGTACCTTTACTCTTCCTCTGAATAAGATAAAGGCTTTAGATTGCTTTCAGACTGGTTTCCCATGTCTAAAGTTTAAACGTACAGAAACATTTTAATTAAACACGAGGCTATATACCTGTGTGTATATGTATAAATAGCAAAGCCCGACCATTGTGTGCATCTTTTCATCTGTAGAACTCCATGATGTATTGACTTATACAGACTTTAAGGAATCCTCCATACTTGCTGTCTGCTGACCCAAATCCTGGCCTCTTCTACCAGGCTGGTCATGTCCCCATTATGCCTGTGGGGACACTCTTCTGTCAAAGAACATGCTTCTAGTCTTTTTTCCGCACTACAGAACTGTGTCCTGGTCTCTTGTCGGCTTGTGGGCCTTTTCCCATTCTCCACAGTATGCAGGGTTAGTACCTTTGAAAATGTTCTCAGCACTTTTTGGTGGAGTTTCAGGAGTTGAACACGTGTGTGTGCTTAGGTTGTGTGTGTACCACGAGTTTTGTTTTTTGGTTTTTTTTGAGACAGGGTCTTGCTTTGTAGCTCAGGCTGGCCCTGAGCTCAGCCTCAAACTCACATCACAGCAATCCTCCTGCCTCTGCCTCCCGAGTGCTGAGATTTCAGACATGAGCCACCACGCCCGGCACTGTGGTATGTGGTACTAATTGCTGCTGGGCATGAGTCTCCACCTCCAGTATTGTATGTGGCTACCAGGATTAAATCCTGGGCCCTTGCGCTTGCAAGACAGGTGCCGGAACCACTGAGCTAAATCCTCGGCCCTGAACCAGGAGTTTTAACTATCGGAGCTGTGTGAAGATTTAGTGACTTCACAGATTCGACGATCATTACAGTTATGTGGTGTCCTCCATGCTGTCTCTTCACTGAAATTTCTGAGTCTGCACTTCAGTAGGATTTCCTTGGTCAAGTAACAGGACAGCTGTCAACGTAAGCAGCTTTTACTGAGTCTGGTGTGACAAGAACCACAGCGAGGTTCCCCTGCGGTCATCTGTGGTCTGTGATGTCCTCAAAGGCCGGCTGTTGGTGGCCTCCCCGGGGTTGCTCGTGATGTCTCTTCACAGTGACAGAGCCCTTTAACAGCAGGAAGGGGAAGGTTCTGTCCACACATCAGGAGGAGGACAAGCAGAAGGCATCCCTGAACCCCTTTGCTGCTTTTGTGGCTCCTTGGCCAGCCAGGACTGGGGCCCAGTCTCCCTCAGTGGAGGCCGAGCACATGGATTTTCTGGGGAGCAGAGGCCAGAGAGGAGGAGGGGTCGGAGGAGAGGACGGCATGATCCGCTCTGACTTGATGTCTCCACTTCTCTTTTTCTACCCCTTTCGCAAAGGGTATATAACCCCTTTCTTTTCACCATACTGTGTTTTGTTTCACTTACATCTGTAGGGAAAAGTAAAACTCAAATACCATAAGAAGTGACTGTAAAAAATATATACTAGAAGCCAGGACTCCAAATACTGAAAAAGTACTGGATCTTTTAAAAACATTAGTCCTAGCCCATTTTGTATCATTTTTATGTTTTTGGGTATTTTAGACTTACACTAAATTCTATGAACTATCTTAACTAAAACAGCCCCATTTTTATACTTCTAGTTTGTGACAGGGCTAAATTGCCCAGGTTGTGCCAGGGTCACAGGCATGTGCGACCTTGCCTGGCCCACGTAACTCCTTTAGAAATTGACTCCCTTCATTGGGAGTAAGAGTCATTAAGAAGCTGAAAGGAGGCTGCGTTCGTAAACGACCTGGCTCACAAGCTGTCATGTCTGAGCATGGCTCTAGCTCAGTCCCCGTCAGTGGAATTATCACGATGGGAAGCGTCTGAAATCCGTGTTCTTCCTTATGTTCGAGGCAGAATCCTGAAGCCTGGAGTCACAGCCTTCCGGCCTTGTTTATTCTGCCTCAGCACCTTAGAGCTTGGCTGCAGGGCCCCAGCGGTCCCATGGCACGTGCCTAGCGGGCATGCAGGACCCTCTGTGGCACGAGGCCTCATTGCCCTGCAGCTGAGCATGGGATGTTTGGTTTTAATTGCAATGTTGGCACTCTGCAATAAATCAAAAGGTATACAGTCTCTGAAAGGTTTGCCATCGCTGCTATAAAGGCCCATGAAATCTAAGGGGCTGAAAAGCACTTATGTGTGAATTTTAAAACATTATTCATGCCATTCTTGCCTGCCTGGAGTCTGTGAATAATTTTATAAAATAACTTCCAGTTCTGACAATAATAAGCCAATGTGTTTTCTTTCCTTTTTTTTAAATTTAGATGTATTCAGTTAAAACAGGCAATAGATGAAAATAAAACCACTCTTCAAAACTTAAAGAAGGTACGTATTACAGTTCCTCAAGTTGCAAAAATCTTATTCCAATAGTTTAACTAAGTGTAATGAGTGAAATTGGTGGGCTCCTCAGTTCACGGTAGGGAGTGAGTTTAACCTCAGATGCACAGAGCTGCCTGACAGGTTGCTAAGAGCCTGCTGTGCGGCAGAAACTCTAAAGCATGGGATACTGAAAAATAAACTTAGCTGTGCTGAGGACTCAGGAAAGCCCACAGAAGCAACTTTTAAAAACCAGCATTTTTTGAGGTGGGGACTACCAATTAGAACTGTTTGTTTTAATCCCATTGTGGGTTAAGAGGTGATGAAGTCCCTACGTCACGTGGCAGTCGGTGGTGTCAGTGGGCCCTGCAGACACTGGAGGAATGAGAATCCACCCTCCGAGACCCCTTGGCGATCTGTGTGTCTCAGGCTGAGCTGCACCAAGGCGTCCTGGGCTGGAGACCCGAGGCATCCTCGGAAGGCACCCCAGGACACCTCCCCACCCAGTGAGAGGGCTGAGTCATTGTGCCTCCAGGCTTCTCTTCCTAATTTCCCCCTGGAGGAACAAGTTTCCAGCTTAGGAGGCGAATGGACACAAAACTTGTTTCTTAATTATTCTCGTTTCACAGATGAGAAGAAAGAAGTTGTCGTTTTTTTGCAGTCTTTGGTTTTAGCTTGGCCCTTACTGACTAGGGAACATCTGCAGTCGTTAGCGTGAAGAGAAAGGAAACCCAGAGACAAGTGGTGTCATCGTAGTGCTCATTTGGTTTGGACTCCAGCTCGATGAGACGTATTTCTTTAACCCACTCGTTTCTGTACGGTACATGTCACCTGACAGTCACATTTATTTTTCCTTACAGCACTGAGTGGAGTTGTTTGTTTTATCCTTTTAAAGTATGCATGATTAGGGAAATGGAATTAATTTTCAGTGAACTAGATCCATGTTCTCCCACAGGCTGACGAAGCTGCCCCTGTTGGGAACTATAATCAGAGGAAGGCAGAAGAACAGGCCGTCCTGGACAAGCTTACCCACCAACTGCAAGAGCTCGCTGTGGCCATAAGTAGACAAAATACAACTAAGTATGCCTCTTCCTTTGCTACCTTCAGATTATTTAAGGAAATTTTTTTTTCAGCACCAGAGTTTGAATCAAGGGCCTTTGCATTGAGCTGCATTCCCAGTCTCTTTTTAAAATTTTACTTTCTATATTGAGATAGTATTTCACTAACTTGCCCAGTCTTGGCTCAAACTTGGAATTCTCCTGCCTCAGCCTCCTAGAGTGCCAGAATTAGAGGTGTGCACCACCATGTCCAGTGCTACCTGTTTTTGGTTTTTGGGGGTTTTTTTTGAGACAGGATCTCGCTTTGTAGTTCATGCTGGTCCTGAGCTCAGCCTCAAACTCACATCACAGCAATCCTCCTGCCTCTGCCTCCCAAGTGCTGGGATTACAGGCGTGAACCACCATGCCTGGCACGGTGGTATGTGGTACTGATTGCTACTGGGCGTGAGTCTCCACGCCCAGTATTGTATGTGGTTACCGAGGATCAAACCCAGGCCCCTGGGCTTGCAAGACAGGCGCTGGAACCACTGGGCTAAATCCCCAGCACTACCTATTTTTATATATAATTCAGAACAAAGACATATGACAGTACAGAAACAAAAATGACAACAATGTAACCAGCCCACATTTATTTACTATGTATAATAAAATGCATTAGAGCCCATGAGAGTTACAAAGAAATGTAAATGGTAGTCTCTGTCCTCACATTTTTCATAATCTAGTTAGGAAAACTAACTATCTGGGAAGAACGATGCCTTTAATGTCAGTATTGATGTGCAAGACATAGAATGATCTGGTCTATGTACATAGTCCCTCTTTGATAAATGTTTTTTAAATTTTGAAGAAAAATAAATTTGAAGCAGAACATGCATTGTTTTTCTACTAGAGAGATGATTAATAATAGATTTTTCAAATTGCAAATAGACTTTTATATATAAACAGGCTCATTTTCTAGGGAGCCCAAAATACCGAGTGCTATTCAGACTCTGAATGCAATTCCCCAGCTTTTTACACTGCACCTTGAAAAAGCATTAAAGGCTAGAGATGCGGGGATTCCAGGGTTTCCGCGGACTCCCAGGCTGGGTGACAGGAGAGCCAACTCCATAATTACTTCCCACTGCGAAAAGCCAGCCATAAAGTTGGGCGGAATATCACAGCCAGTCCATCATCAGAGCAGGGCTGACCCCGATACAAGAGAGATGTGCGTCCTGCGCACCCAGACCTTGTGCTACAGGCAGGCTGGTCCCAAGCCGGGGATGTACACATGCGCAGTCTTGCTGGACCGAGGAACTGAGGCCACTGGGACTACAGAGCCAGGGGCCGAGGCAAGGAGGGAGCTGGAGTAAAGCACAGCTCCAGGATCTTCCCACAGGCTCAACTCCCTGTGGTAACTGTGGCAAATATTTAAGAAAGGGAGAATACAGCATTACAGAATCTTAGGAGTAAAAAAAGAATCCAAATCAGTTGTGTAAGCAAAAGACACTGATTTCAAGTCCTGACAGAAGGCACTGTAAGAAAATCACAAGACCTTCATGAACAGAGGCACACATTAATAGGAAATATTAGCGGATCGAATGCAGAGGCAGATCCAGAGGCTAATATGTCATGACCAAGTAGAATTATCCCAGAATGCGTGGTTCTTTCAACATGGGTAAAAATACACTACATCAGCATTAAGGGAAGTGGAAAACCATGCCCAGTTCCCGTGGTCCTTGCCAGCATTTCAAAGACAGGCACAGTGCCACTGAGCAAAGCCCCAGCCCCCAAATCAATGTGTTTATTTATTTAAAAATTTTTTTAATGGTACCAGGGATTGAACTCAGATGCTTGTACTTCCAAAGTAGGTGCAGTACCACTTGAGCTACTTCTCCAGCCTTGGCAACATTTCAGAGTAGTTGACCCAGGTAAAATGTGCAGAATGTCTGTTAAAGAAAGGGACCCTAGGCAAGCACTTTACTTAACACTTGGCAGGGTGTAACTTGTCTAATTCTTGGGGGAATAGGATTTACTATTATCTTTACTGTACCAGTGAGAGATGCAGAACGTATAAGAAACAGCAGAATCATCCAAGCAACGGGGGACGGAGCCAGATTTAAACCCACTACCTGTGTGCTAAGCACTGTAGTGTTGTGTGATGAACATTAGCTAAACGGACGATCCCAGGCTTGGCCTTGGCGGCTTCCCAGCTCCACGTCCGACTCATGTTCTGCCGCCGCTCGTGCCTTGTTCAAGCACAGCCCCACCCGCTGTCCTTCATGGCACGTCTGCTCAGCTAGATGGTGGAAACCATTAGTGGTACTTCCTCCTTATTTCTTTGTTCTGCTCATGCTTGGTCTACTCCTGCGTGTTGTTTCAAGGGGTCCCAGGCATAGCAATGCTTTCTCTAGGACTGCTGCATCTACCAAAAAAGAGGAAGAGGGCAACTCTCCTGAGGAAGAACAAGATGATGATGACGACAGTGATGATGATGGTGGTGATGATGATGACAGTGATGACGGCAAAGGAGAAGACAGTGAAGAAAGCGCTGCAGAAGATGAAGACTCAGAAGAGGAGGAAGAGCAACACGGAGCTGATTCTCTTACAGAAGCAGCCAATGAAGAATACATTGCTCTTGGGGATTTTACCGCTCAGCAAGCAGGGGATCTTACATTTAAGGTGAGTAGAGGCCTGAAGCCCGATCTCAGGGTGGCTGTGCATACTTAGTGGACTGAGAAAACTATACACCATAGGGGAGGTGAGATGGGGTCTCACCCTGGGCTTTAAGCTGGCTTTCACCTTAATGTGTAGCCCAGGCTGGCTTCAAACTCGTGGTGATTATGCACTACCACGGCTAGTTTGCACACCTCTGTTACATATTCCTGGTACTGAGTTTTTTTAAGATTTGGTTTGTTTAAATAATAATTATCATTTATAAGCACTAGTAATATGAGATTCTGTCATTACAGTTATCTTTTATAAAGCATTTCAAAAATAGCATTAGTGTTGATAATTCTTGATTAGGGGCAGAACTTTATAATTTATTTTCGATGGTCATAGGTATGGAGTTACTAAGCTGAGTCAGCCAGTGCAGTTAGCTGGAGGCAGCAGGGAAAACTGTGCTGTTAAGCAACACCTGTTCCTGTTGACTCAGATAAGAAAGGGAATTGCTTCCATGCTCAGTTCAAGACCTTGTCTCAGAAAAATAGAAATAAAATGGAAGATGGGGCATGGAGACTATTTTGTGCTAGCAAAATGAGTCACAGAACTGTTAATGAATATATAAACTGTGGTCCTTATCATTTACTTACCTGCAGGTTTAATAACTACTAATAAAATATGCAAGAATATTGTACAACTAAATACATTTTAGATTATAGGATTTTACTTTCAAATTCACCCAAAAATGCCATCAGCGTTATACAATAATGTGTATTCTAAGAAAGTCTGTGCTTTTGAATATTCCTAGTAGTATAAATGCTTAGTTTTTCTAATTTGGATTATACTCTTAGACATAGACAAATATTACTCAAAACATAAATTAAGTAGATAGATATATTGGGGAAATACTGTTTTTGAGCTAAATCCCCAGAAGTGTTTATTTTATTTATTTATTTATTTATTTTGTGAGACCTTGTCTCACTTTGTAGTTCAGGCTGGCCCTGAGCTCAGCCTCAAACTCACATCACAGCAATCTTCCTGCCTCTGCCTCCCAAGTGCTGGGATTACAGGCATGAGCCACCATGCCCATCACTGTGGTATGTGGTACTGATTGCTGCTGGGCGTGAGTCTCCATGCCTAGTATTGTATGTGGTTACTGAGTTTGTGCTTGCAAGACAGGCACTGAAATCACTGAGCTAAATCCCCGACCTGAAGTGTTTAATTTTTAACACAATTGCTTTTCTTCAGGGATTTATATATTGCTTCTAAAGATACTTTACAAAGAGATTCACTAATGCAGAAATATTTTGTGCAATTATGTACTTGCTGGAATAAGTCTGGGGTCTTGAGAATGATTATGAAAAGTGGTACCCCTGTGCACGTATGATTCAAATGTGTTAACAGCTGAGTGGAATGATTTATTTAGAGTTGTATTTATAGTCATGTAGGGTAGGGTGGTATGGTAGTAGGGAAGCTTTTGATAAAAATTAGGACAAGCCGTGAGTTAGAAAAATATTTTACCATTTTTCCAACCTGTATTTTGAAGCATTTGTAATGAAGTGATACCCCTATCTATTGAGGTTTTTTTAATTTTTATTTTTGTTTTTGTTTTGCTTTAAGAAAGGGGAAATTCTTCTTATAATTGAAAAAAAGCCTGATGGTTGGTGGACAGCTAAAAATGCCAAAGGAAATGAAGGTCTTGTTCCCAAAACCTACATAGAGGTAAGTCTTCCTTGTATATGCTTTCCTTTTCATTGTTAATAAAACATTAAGTTATTTCCTTGGTCAGTTGATTAGTGAGAGAGCTGAGAGACAGAATTTGCTTTCATTTTGGAGACAGAGTGAGGAAAAACTGCCATGTGTGATGGGTCTGGGCACCTGTGAGGCACCCTTGTGCCCATGAGTGCTGGAACATTTCTACAGCAAAGCTTTGTGGTTAATACTGTCATAACATGGCATTTATTATCACTGTGAAATACATCCAGTTAACTTTATGTTAACTTTCAGTTTTATCATTCCCTTACTCAGATGCAAACATATGGTACAAGCACGTTTGTAGCCTGTTTTTATTATTTTCTAATAGAGCATGATCAGGTTCTGTGCTAAGTAATGCAGACATCTGTCTGGGTTGGTGCTGTGCAAGAGAATTCAGGTGCACCCACATATGGAATTCTAATTCTTCCAGTAACCATACCAAGGGTTCCTTTTCCTTGAAACCACCTCTGACACCAGTGTGAGATTTCTCTCTGACACCAAAGATATATGTCATTTTCTATATCAATTCTCCCACACTAAACAGGTGTCCAGCAGTTTACATTAATTCCTGGAATGCAGACTGCATAAAGCCACCACTCCTTCTGACCAGTCATCTGTAAATTCATGAGTCCCTTCCCTCTGTCTGCAGGGGTCTGAAGTTCACTTTGGTGATTCACAGAACTCAGGAAAACACTTTACAGTTTGTCCTCTGTAACCAAGGATTTTGCATCTGTACATTCAACCAATACCGTGTTAAAATATTTGAAGAAATAAATTGCTATTACACTGAACATGTACAGACCTCTTCTTTGACCTTATTCCCTAAATAATAGCAATCATTTATATAACATTTGCATTGTGTTAGATGTTATAAGTAATTACAGATGATTCAAAGTATACAGGAAAATGGATACAGGTCGTGTGCAATGCTGAACCATTTATATAAGAGACCTGAGTATCCTTGAGTGTTGGTTTTCATGAGGATCCTGGAACTGATCTCTTGAGGGCACTGAGGGCAGATTGTACTTGGCTTACCAGGTTATTGAATAGCATCCAACCCAAGTACAGCTAAGCAGAAAAGATGTATAGGCCATGGTCCTGGGATGGATTGGTTTGCATACCATCCCTGGACCTTCACCAACCCAGAGGATCCCCAGGCCACTTCATGTGGGAGTTTCCATTTAGCTTAACTGATTTCAGTTCATTGAGTTAGTTAAACCACTGGCCATTGGTAAATAACACAGCCTCTAGTTCCTCTCTCTTCTCTAAAGGTTAGGGTGCAGGGCTGAAAGTTTTAGTCTGATCTAAGGGTGGTTCTTCTGGCAACCTGCCCTCTCCCTGAAGCTGTCTGCAAATGGTCTAGAATTGCCTCATTAGCATAACCACTGGCTTGGTTGAAAGGGACCCCTATGGATAAGAAAACACTCTTGTCATTCAGGAAATTCCAAGGATTTGTGTCTGCCAGGTACAGAGACCAAATATCAATTTCTCATTGCCCACATTAAAAAAAGTAGGATGAAATAAATGGAATTGCTCTTAATATTTTATTTTGTATTATCTAGTTTATCAGGGATATAGTTTCAACCTACAATCAGTATTTTAAAGTATTGAACTATTTTACTTTTTATATTAAGTTCAAAGGCTAGTGTATAGTTTATACTCAGAGCATATCCCAATCTGGACTAAAATGAAAGGCTTAGCGGCCACATGCAGTACAAGGCTGCTGGATCTCATGGCACAAGACAGATTTGGTTCCTGTTTTGAGAGACAGCAAGTATTATGGTCTCTTGGGTTGTTTCCAACCAGTACTTGCTATTATATTGCAAAGAAGCTAACATTAATTTCTCCATGAGTGACAAGGATTCCTAGCAGCTGGCCTAATGGAGAAGCTCATCTCTCTAAGACAGAATGAAGTGTTCAACAGATACTGAAAGAATGATTCAAAAAACTCAACAAATCAAAGAGTTAATTTTTTAAAAGAATAAATAAAATTGACAAACCCTTAGCCAGCCTTATTTAAAAAGGAAGGAAAAAGTTCAAATCTATGCAGTTAAGAATGAAAAGGGGGAAATTACCACAGATCCAGCAGATATTCAGAGGATAATAAATGCCTACTTTGATAACTTGTACTCCAATAAGAAGGAAAACACAGAAGAAATGGATAGATTCCTAGACACAGATGAAATTCCAAAATTGAACAAAGAAGATATAAAAATGCTAAATACCCCAATATCAATATGTAAAATTAAAGATGAAATTAAAAACCTATTGATAAAGACAAGTCTGGATCCTGATGGCTTTACTGCTGAATTCTACAAGACTTTTAAAGAAGAGTTAATGCCACTACTCTCAAACTCTTTAATGAAATTGAAAAGGAGGCAGTGCTCCTAAATTCGTTCTTGGAAGCAACCATAACATTGATTCTAAAAGCAGAGAAAGACCCAACCAAAAAAAAGGGAACGACAGGCCAATCGCCTTAATGAACATTGATGCAAAACTCTTTTTTTTTTTTTTAGGTTTTTTGAGACAGGGTCTCACTTTTGTGATTCAGGCTGGCCCTGAGCTCAGCCTCAAACTCACATCACAGCAATTCTCCTGCCTCTGCCTCCCCAGTGCTGGGATTACAGGCGTGAGCCACCTCGCCTGGCACTGTGGTATGTGGTACTGGTTGCTGCTGGGTGTGAATCTCCACGCCCAGTATGGTATGTGGTTACCGGGGATCGAACCCGGGTCCTTGCGCTTGCAAGACAGGCGCCGGAACCACTGAGCTAACTCCCCGGCCCCTGTTGCAAAAATCTTCAATAAGATATGAGCAGACAGAGTGCAGAGAATCATCAAGATCATACATCCTGACCAAGTTGGATTCATCCCAGGGATGCAAAGATGATTCAACGTACGTAAATCAATAAATGTAATACCACTATTTTAACAGACTCAAGGGAAAAAAAAATGTAGTCGTCTCAATAGATGCAGAAAAAGTGTATAACAAACCCAACACTACTTCATGATTAGCACCCTACAGAAAATTGGAATAGATAGTCTGATAAAAGCTATTTATGAGAAATCAACAGCCAGCATCATACTAAATGGTCAGAAACTGAAACCTTTCACACTAAGATTAGGAATGAGACAAAGTTGTCCACTATTATCACTCCTGTTCAATATAGTTTTGGAAACATTAGCCACAGCAGTTAGGTAAGAGAAAGAATTAAAAGGAATAAAGGGAGGAAAAGAAGAAGTTAAGAGAGGAAAAGAAGAAGTTAAATCATTTGCTGATGACATGATACTCTGTATAGAAGATTCTAAAAACTCAGCCAAAAGACTACTAGACTTAATTGCCAGATTTAGTAGTGTAACTGGCTACAAGGTCAACACTGAAATATCAGTAGCTTTTGTATGCACAAACAAGACTCACAGAGAGAGAAATTAGGGGACTCAGTTCCTTTCACAATAACATTCCCCAAAAATGAAATATCTAGGCATCAGTCTAACAAAGGAGGTGAATTACCTCTATGCTGAAATGTACAGTGCTCTAAAATGGGAGATTGAAGAGGATATGAGAAAATGTAAAGACATCCCTTGTTCCTGAGTAGGAAGAACTAATATCATCAAAAAGGCCATACTACCAAAATTACTGCATAAATTCAACACAATCCTGATTGAAATCCCAGCAGCATATTTCACAGAGCTAGAAAAAACAATCCAAAAATTCATCTGGAACCAGAAGAGACCTAAAATAGCAATTTTAGGCAACAAGGATATGTTAGGGGGTGTCACAATCCCCAATTTAAAACTATACTTCAAAGCCACTGTGATAAAAACAAAAAAACAAAACAAATAGACAGCATGTATTGACAAAGAAACAGATGTGAGCATCAGTAGAACAGACTAGAAAATCCAGAAACAACTCCAGATATACTCAGCCACCTCATCTTTGACAAAGCAGCCAAACACCCTCAATGGAGGAAAGATAGCTTCTTTAACAAATGGTGCTGGAAAACCGAGTTTCAGCTTGCCAAAAATTAAAGATATATCTATCTCTTTCACCATGCAGTAAACTAAGATCAAAGTAAATTAGGGACCTAAATATTAAAACAGTAATACTAAACCTGCTGAAAAATAGGTTAGGCGGAACTCATGGAGACATTGCCATAGGGGAAAACTTTATGAACAAAACATCAACAGCACAGAAACTACAGCAGGAATCAGCAACTGGGATCTCATTTTACTAATAACATCTGCATAGCAAGAGCAACCACCAATTGAGCAAAAAGACAATCTACCACATGGGAAACATTTTTTACCAGCTGTTTCTCAGACAAAGGACCACTAACTAGAGTATATAAATAATTTTTTAAAAATCAGCCCCCCTTGGGCTGGGGAGTTAGCTCGGTGGTTCCAGCGCCTGTCTTGGAAGCACAAGGACCCAGGTTCGATCCCCGGTATCCACAAATACTGGGCATGGAGACTCATGCCCACCAGCAGCCAATACACACCTGTAATCCCAGCACTGGGGAGGCAGAGGCAGGAGGATTGCTGATGTGAGTTTGAGGCTGAGCTCAGGGCTAGCCTGAAACACAAAGTGAGACCCTGTCTCAAAAAACCTAAAAAAAAAAAAAAATCAGCCCCTCTCAATTTAAAGACCCAGTTCAAAAAATGGGCATTTGAAATGAATAAACATTTTTCAGATGAAGAAGTAAAGGCAGCTTTACTTCTTTACTGAACAAATGTTCAACATCAATGGTCATTCAAAAGATGCAAATGAAAACAACACAGAGAGGTTCCATATCACTCCAGAAAGAGTGGCTGCTGTCATGAAATTAACCAATAAATACTGGAAGGGCTGTGGGGAAAAAGAACCCTTCTCTACTGTCGGTGGCAAGGTAGACTGGTGCAATCACTGTGGAGAATCCCTTAAAAATTAAGACTCACACTCCCATTTGATCCTGCTGTTTCTCTGCTAGGTATATATACAAAAGAATTGAAAGATTCATACCACAGCAATATATGTGCACCCGTGTTTATAGCAGCTCAGTTTGCCCATCAGTGGGACACTGGATAAAAAAGTTGTGTTTTTTTCATTTTCTAAAATGGAGTATTACTCAGCCATTAAGAATGATGAATCAAACGCATGTACCTTGAGGACACCCTCATAAGTGAAATGAATAGAGCACAGATGTGTAAATCTGTATCTTTTCTCTAGTATGAAAAACTGAAGGTGTAAATGAATAGCAAAATGTATGATAAGTAGTGTGAAATAGGAAGTAAATGTTCAAAAGGAAGAGGGAAAGGGCAAATAGGAGAAATAAAGAAAGGAAAGAAAGCATTTCATGGTTAAAAAAAGGAAACAAAGCTTATGTATGTAGGGATGTGAGGGATTGTAGGAAGTGCAGGAGAATGGGAAAAATGAGAATCAAGATGTGTCATGTACAGGCACAAATTCTCAATGTGGAATGTATCATAATGTATATATAAAATGTACTAATAAGCCAGGGATTTAGCTCACTGGTTCTGACACCAGCCTTGCAAGCACAAGGTCCCTAGTTCAATCCCTGGTGACCACATGCAACAATACTGGGCGTGGAGACTCTTGCCCACCAGCAATCAGAACCCCATCCTACAGTGCACGAAGTGGTGACTCACACCTGTAATCCCAGCACTTGGGAGGCAGAGGTAGGAGGACTGCTGTGAGTTCAAGGCTGAGCTCAGGCCCAGCCTGAACTACATAGTGAGACTTTGTCTCCAAAAAAACCCAATAAAATCAATATAAAAGAAGAGAAGTGTGAAGACAGGCAACCAGTGCTACAGGCGCTATCTGATACTCTGAGCTGCTTGAGAGGCAGCTCTTCCTGTTAAGTTTGTTGCTGGATCTTTTAAAAAATTAATTTTATTGATACAATTTATATATATACCAGTCACATTCATCAAAGGAACTTTATACCTGTACATGGGTCTATCTTAATTTCTCTTATTCTCTCAGCCTCCTCCCCTTCCTCCAGTCCTTCCTTCCCCCCTCATTTACAAATGCTTTTTCATTATTTTTTCCCATTTCTTTTTTTCATCTTCCTCCTTCCAGTTTCTTTCTTTTTAAAGCTTCTTTCTGTTTCATATCTATTAAACATTTTGGTCCTTATTTACCCTTTCAGTTTTTCACACAATTTGATATTCACACATGTCCAGTTTATTTCACTGAAGGCTATAGTTTCAAGGTGCATCCATTTAGCTATAAGTGCCTCAAGTTTATCCTTTATGGCTGAGTAGTGCTCCACTGTATACATGGAATTTCACATTGTTTTAATTTGCATCTCTTGTATGACCAGTGATGTTGAACATTTTTTCATGTAGTTATTTTCTGTTTCTACTTCATCTGAGAAGTATCTGTTCATTTCAGATGCCCATTTCTTTCAATTGGATCTTTAAATTTGGAGGGTCTGAATTTTTTCAATTCCTTGTATGTTCTAGATATTAATCCTGTGACCGAGGGACCACTGGATAAAATTTTTTCCCTTTCTGTGAACTGTATCTTCAGTCTGTTGGTGATTTCTTTTGTGTAACGAGGTCCCAGTTGTTGATTCTTTGTAGATCTTGCTGTGTAGTCTGGGTTTTTGTTCATGAAGTCTTTGCCTGTCCCTACATCCTTCAGAGTTCTACCTACTTTGTCTTCCAGCAGATTTGAACGTAAGGATCAGACGAAAAGATGTAGAATCAATCCAAACACACTCATCCACCTTATCTTTGGCAAAGGGGCCAAACATTTGCTGGAGGAAAGATAGCCTCTTTAATAAGTGGTGCTGGGAAAACTGGCTTTCTGCAAGCTAGACTAAAGCTAGACCCATGTCTGTCACTGTGCATTAAGCTAAAATCAAAATGGATCAAAAATCTAAATATTAAAACAAATTCTGCTGGATCTTCTAAGCAATGAAAGGGGAAGAAGGAAGGAGCAAAAAGGCATGAACTGTTATTCCCTTAGGAAAGTTTCCTAGAAGCAATTTAAAACCCACCAATTACATCTCCTTGAGGAACATCTGGTTGCATGGCAACGCTGGTGCCTGGAAGGCATGCTGCACTCTTGAGTCCTAGGATTCTGCCAGAGTGGAAGTGGAGATCAGGTCCTTGCCAGCCAGCAGCCTGTTTTGGTCGCTCTGCACACATACTCAAATTCCTAGATAATTGTCACTGCCTCAGAGGCTTTACACCTTTATATCTTGATCTATTTTGCCAATTTGTACTCCTGCCTCCAACATCTTAGTATCTCCCCCATATGTATGAAAGTGTGAGCCGAATTAGTCTTTAAAATTTTGCTTGTGTGATTGGCAAATCACAGTCTCATTTTAAAGCGCTTTTATCATTCTAATGAGATTGAGCATCATATGTTGTATGACTATTTGTATTTCTTCTTTGTGAATTGTCTTTTCAGGTCTTGTGCCATTCTTCCAGGAGACTTTCAGAAATATTTTTCTCACTAATTTATAAAAGCCTCTGTGATATGTTATTAATAGCAATATTAGCTCTTAGAAGTTAGTGTTGGATATTTGCTTTGTTGGCTTTCAGCTGGATGTGCTTTTTATTAACTAAATCTGTCAGTACTTCCATTCAAGATTTTGGTTTTGGTATTGTAATTGGAAAAGGTCCCCTCATCCCAAGATTACCTTCTTCTAATACTTTTCTGTTTCTTTTATTTTGATCTTAATTTTTTCATTTGGATAAATTCCTTTTGGATTTATTTCAGTTAAAACTTACTCTCTGCTTCAGTTTTTACCACTTTTTCAAACAGTGAAATTACCAAGTATATATATTAAGTGCTTTTCCCCATCATAGGCTAAATTCCCTTTAGTGCTTGAGACTTTCTGTGATTACTAGGGTTTTTATTGGTTTTTTCACTTGTTAAAAAGCACTTCACATGTTAATGATTTTCCAGCCCTATAATAAAGAAAAAGATGACCAAGAATCAAGTGAAGAAGACAGCGAGGAAGATGAGGAGGTGGGGGATGGAGCAGCAGACAGAACTGAAGTTGAGCGAAGGTATGGGATGGCAGGGGGTACCAACGGCTTGGGGAAACTTTCTGCTTTGCTTTATAAATAGCTGAAGATTTTCTTTTATTTATTTTTGGTACTGGAGTTGAACCCAGGGCCTCATACATATCAGGCAAGTACCCTACCACTGAGCCACATCCCTTCAAAACTTCCTTGAAATGGAAACAGCTTATACTTAAGAGCCTCTCGTATTGTTATTCACTTAAGGATCACAACTGCTTTAATTTTGTAGTTGATTTTTAGTGTGCTTTGCTCTAGCTTGGTTTCCTCTAGACCCTGTTCGGTTCTCAGAGCCTCCTGACGAGGAGGTCCTCGGTGCTTTGGTGAATGCAGTTCCCAAGCTGACTGGATGGGCATAACCTGGCACTTGCTATTTTGTCTCCCCAGGACTGATTCCCATTGGTGTGCTGTTCAAAAAGCCATCTCAGAGGTGGGTTTCTCATACCCTGTCAAAGACATCTCATATTTCACATCTGATATGTTTGACAGATGAGATGTATTTGATGTTTTTGTATCATTATGAAGCAGCTCTGGTTGAATCTTGATTCAAAATGGGAAAGAGAGCATAAGTCCTCCATAGTGTTCAAGGCATGGAAAGAGTACGCGCATATTCCTGGTGCAGTAAATCCATATTCCAACTAATGTTTCTCATCAGATCTTTTGTACAAAAAAGCGTAGGTAATTTGACACACGGTATCATCTGAAGGCTTAGAATTGTTCTCATTGATCCTACCAGAATTTCCTGTCATTTTATTGAAAAACACATTTTATTTATTTTTCAAAAAATCTGACAAACTCAGAAAAGATTACCTATAACTCTATCATTTAAAAAATTATAGAGCAAAATGAAAATCCTCCCACAGATAATCAATATTAGAAGTTTAGTAGGTATTCTTCCTGACTCTCTACTCCACATTTTTCTTTAAGGAGTGGTGTGTGTGTGTGTGTGTGTGTGTGTGTGTGTGTGTGTGTGTGTGTGTGTGTGTGTGTTTGGGGGAGGGGACAGAGAGGGAGAAAGACTTACACAAAACATCCTTAATTAGGGTGTCTCCGTCACAGCATTTGCTCTTCTGGTAAGTGGCCATGACTGCACAGAGAGGTCCGTTTGATGAAGGGTACCGTGAAGCAGCCAGTACAGAAGGAGCTGTGCGCTCGTGCACTGCCCAGGCCAGGGGGCCTCAGAAAGGGTAGTTTCAGGGACAGGTCTTGCTTTCAGGAGCTGAGGATCACACTGTACCATTTTTCCCCTAAAGGCTAAGTATTTGTGTTATATAAGTGAGGGAGCGTGTATGAAGGCAAGAAAGTTCAGTGGTTTCCACTCTCTTTAGCAGATAAACACCGTCGATGTGCTGACCACAATGGGGGCCATTCCTGCAGGCTTCCGGCCCTCCACACTCTCCCAGCTGCTGGAGGAAGGTGATGTGCATGCCTGGGGTCAAGCAGTCAGGGTTGGAGTTAAGGAAGATGTTGCATCTCACCTTGCTGACACTCAGATTTCCTCATTTTCCCTGTGAGACGGGGCAAAGACACTCCCTCCCCCGACAGTCTGAGAGTCTGTACTCTGGGTCCCTGCCTCTCTCTTTTCTCTTCTGTATTACCAGCCCTTTCCAGTGGCTTCGTCCTGCACCTCCCTCACTTCCCTCTGCTGACCTTTCCCTGGTCTGTACCCCTGCATACCTCACACCTTGACCTTTGAGAACCAGCCCCCAGGCCCGGGGCTGTTCTGTCAAAGGCTCCCTGCGTCTGCTCCTCTTTGCAGTAAGACTTCTGGTTCTTTATTCTGTCTTGGATTTCGCAGTAGTTAGCAAATCTTGTTGGCTAGAAGCCCATTTCAGAGTAAAATCTTGGGGCCAAGGTGTTCCCTGTCTACCTGAGTGTTCATGTATCTGTGAAGGGCTCCACTGAGGTTGCCTCTGCTGGAAAAGCTCCTCCCAACACTCCCTAAAATGCCTGGCCAATCCCAGGGTAAATCCCCCCCACAAAGGGGAAGGAGGCTCCGTAATGTTGGTCCCCCACTTCCTTCCCCTTTCCTTTACCCTGCGGTCAGTTAATGGGGAACTGCACACTGTTCAATTTCCGGCACAGAGCAGGGACTTCTAAAATTACTTGTTGAATGAATAAGTGATTTTATAAGAAATATTCTTCATAACTAACCTGTGGAAAAAAGGGTAAAAATGCCTTTGTCTTAAGTGGAACAATATTTATATATTTTTTTCTAAATTCCCCAAAATGCTTACAGATTTCTGCATTTTGAAATATTTGAATCAATTGTCTTAATCCTGAGGGATATTTTTGGCCTAAAATTCTGTAAGATCTTTCTTTAAGCTGCCCTATGGTGATCTTTTTATATTTGTTTTTAATAATTTTTGTATTGTTTTAAGTTAGATTGACCATCAGTCTCAGAAAGTAGGTTCCTAGTAAGAGTTAGGCATTTTGAAAGATTCTGTTTACTAAGTTTGTAGCACAGTGCAAAAGCATGGATGTTGGGTTTTGAATTTTAGTCCTCTTTTTTGCAAGAAAATCAAGGAAAGAATTATTTTCACAGGAAATCAGTTTCGGGCAAGTTCCTTCTTGCAACCAGAGCTCACGGCCTCACAGCTGGCCTTCCGGGATCTAGTGTGGGACGCCAAGTCGGGCACCGTGAGTATAGTACAATCTTTTCCAGGTGGCATCCTGGTGCCAGTATACAAATAACACGTAAGCTGACACACTTAGAAAACAAAGCATTGTTTCTTGGTTGGAATTTTAAAATGGGATGTTTTCACAGGAAAGGTCAAACTTGGACTTGGCACCTGGACTTTGTCGTTTCTCTTCTTTTTTGCTCCTTCCCCCACCGTTAGAAAGGAAATAATGCTGGGTTTTGGTCTCAATCATTTTTTACCCGTCTCTTCATCTGTAAAAATGGGGATGATAATACCCCCTGTGTAGAGTTGCCCTGAGAATTATATCCGAAAGCTGAGAACCATGCCTGTGGCGTGGTAAGTAAATGTCGGTGAGCGCCCTGGTTGGGAAAAGTGTCTCCATTGTCCCCCAGGTGTTGCCAGCCTGTGATCAGGGCCTGGTAGGAAGACACGGGTCACAGGGGCATGTCCTTGAGCGGACAGTGCAGCCCAGCCCCTTCCCCTCTCCCTTTTGCTTTCCTACCATCTTCATATGTTGTCTCAAATAGTGCCTCAGAGCAGTGGGACCAGCTGACCATGGACACAAACCAGGAGCAGGAATGGGCATTGCTTCTTCCTTAAAATGCTGGTCTTGGGTATTGGTCACAGCAGCCAAAACCTGATGGACACAGCAATGTTGTCATCAGTAGTACTGTCATAGTACTGTGTCAATTAAGCGGGAAGAAGGACGTCAGCGGACGCTATGATTAGACTTCTTGGGTAGAACTCAGAGTAAAGGACTTCCATCTCAGTATCTGAAGTAGAAGTACTCTTGACATGTCATTCTACTTACAGCAGATATAAACCACACTAGAACACATCACTGCCCTCCTCCCCCAAAGCCAAAGGGAACAGTGAGAGGCCCGAGTGGTGAGGTTGTGGGGTCCAGAGGTGCAGGGTCCTGGCACTCCTTCCCCTCACAGCCTGTGTGTGGCCTGGAGCCTTCTTAGCAGTACATGTCTTGTTTTCTGAGTCAACAAAGATGTTATATTTGGTCTCTTTAATCTATATTTTAGTTTTATAAATTTATGCCCAGAAAACTAAATTATAGCTCTCTTTTCTTAAAAAGATAACAACCTTTCAGATATTGTCTTATTATTTGCAACTATAAATTTATTTAAGTGAAAAGGCTAGTAATCGTTCAGTTTAACTATTTGAGGTTGTCCTCAAAAAGTGAAAAGCCAGAATGCCAATTTGTTTATTTACAATCTGAACTCTTGTCTGGCGTCTGAACAGATCTAATAACCTCATCAAATAGTCATTGCATCCTCTGTCACCAGGTCCAGGTAAGAAGTCAAAAAACAAAGTAGATAACTGCTTGGAATTTTTTTTAAGGAGCATTTAGCTGAGTAATACTGATGCCAGGTTCCCTGGCCACTGTGCCGTGGTGACCACTATACTGAGGCACATTCTGTAGCATGAACCTCGAGACGGAAAGGCGGGCTTCCATGGCCACCCACGTGCTGGACCTGCCGGTGCCTGATCTGTCCATTGCACCTTTTAAGTAGTTACGAAAAATGTGAATGTTCCAAATATAACTTGGCAAAATTTTACCTGAAATGATTGGTTTTGACTTTAAGTTAACAGAGTATTATAACTTCCCAGATTTTTCCTTACAGTCTTTTTTTAAAATCCTATATATATTTCTTAAGCTGCACTTAGAAAAGATAGTTTGGGAAACGGATTTGTACCCTAAGTAATAAAAATAAACTTTTTATAACTAATTCCTCTTTCAGATCGGGTCAAGACCCAGCCGTGTCTCGCTGGTCCTGGCCTTGTGGAGCTGTAAGATGATTCCACTCCCAGGCACAGGCATTCAGGTCCTCAGCAGGCACGTGCGCCTGTGTGCATTCGACGGTCACAAGGTGAGCTCTTGAGCATGGCTGGCGCCAGCTTGGAGCAGCAGTGCAGTGCTATAAAGCCCCATGGTAAACGCGCGCCACACAGGACTCTGGTCTCCCTGGGCATCTGCGTCCTGGGTATGTGGAGCAGCCACAGTGGTCCTGATTGACATAGGTCTCAGCCCGGCTCTTTCGATTGTTAAATGTATGACGTTGGTGCCTCACAGTTAAGCCTCCTCAGCCTTCGATTGCTTTGCACCCGTGTAAGACACTGGTGCATGCCTTCCAGTGTTGTACGCAGCTCAGAGCTTAAGTGTATACTGTGCTTTTGACAGATGTGCTCACCTGTATGACCAGAATCCTTACCAAGATATAGAGGGTTGCTGTCTTCCGTGACTTTGTTTCCTTTTTCACTCAGCTTCTCCCTGACTCCTGAGAGACTACTTTTTACACAGTACCAAACAAGTATGAACGGCTTTTATAAAGTTAATTTATCTTTCATGAGGTAGACCATAAACAGGGCTTAGGGAGGATTGTATAGCTCTAATTCCATATACCAGAAAAAGAAAGATTCAAGACCAGTGATCTAAGCTACCAACCTAAGAGGCTAAAAATAGAACAGTGTGAGTTAAAGATGAAGAAAGGAAGGAATACTAAAGAAAGAGTAATAATGAAATTAAAAGCAAATAAAAGAAAAACTGGGCTGATTCTTTGGAGAGATTAATAAAATTAAAAGATGCCTAAGAGTGATCAAGAAATTTTTAAAAGAAGGAAAGTAATTATCAGTATCTGATGTAGAAAGAGAAACATTGTTACAGCTTCCATAAACATTAAGAGTATATATAAATTTTGTGGCCAATAAATTTGACATTGATGAAATAGATAATTTCATTAAAAATATAATTTACTGAAACTGCATAATAAGTTAAAAAGTAACTATTATTAAAAGAATTTATATTGTAATAAAAAAAACTTCTCACAAAGAAAACTCTAGGCTCAGGTGCCTTTGGTAGTAAAGTCACCCAGACATTTAAGGAAAGAATAATTCCTATCTCATACATACTTTTCCAAAGAGTAGATAAAGAAGAAATCTTCTCAACATATTTCACAAAGCCAGAAAAATGCAATATCAAAATATGACCTAAAAAATAGTAAGAGCAGTATCCTTCATGGATATAGAGACTAAATCCTAAACAAAATATTATCTAATTAGATCTACAACATATAAAAAGGACAACATATCATAACATGTGATCTCTTTCAGGAATTCAAACATATATGCTTGTGACCAACATTTAATATTTGAAAATCATTCATTGTAATTTTGTTATATTAATAGGACAAAAATTGAAAAATCATTCAACATCTCGTTAGATATAGAAAAGTCATCCTATATGTTCTATAGAGAAAGATCTCAGTGTTCATTCAGAATTTTCAACAAATTCTCTACAAACTAGGAATAAAGGAAAGGAACTTCCTTACATTGTAAAGGACAACAAGAAAAACTTAAAATTTCTGTCATCATACTGATTGATGCAACACTGGATACTTTCCCTGCAGTCAGGAGCAAATTGGGGATCTGACGAATAAAAAAAGTGACTAGTTTTTTGGGTTTTTTTTAGACACGGTCTCGCTTTGTAGTTCAGACTGGCCCTGAACTCACTATGTAGCCAGGCTGGCCTGGAACTTGTGGCAATCCTCCTGCCTTTTTGTCTCCCAAGTACTGGGATTACAGATGTGAGCCACCATACCCAGTGGTATGTGGTATCAGGGATCAGACTCGGGACCTTGCACTTGCCAGGCAGACATTGGAACCAATGAACTAAATGCTCCAGCCCAAGGGGACTTGTTTTTTAAAGGTGTAAAAGACTTGAACTTCAAAAAATGAAAACAAGATACACCAATAAGAATATAAAGGACACAGAGCATGTAACAAATTGCCGAGGAAATACAAAGTAAGACTGAAAGAGCCCCAACCATATGCTCTTAGAAGAAGCCATTTAACATATAAAAATGTAGGTAGGAGGGGGGAAAAGATACACTATTCACAGGACAGTGACCTCACAGTAGGTGTTACATATAGCGAAAGATAATTCATGGGCAAGCTGTCACAACCTTGATTTATAGACTGCCAACCTCAGAGCTTCAAAATACAAGAAATAAAAATGCACAGAACTGAAGAGAATAGTAAACGAGGCCACAGCTACAGTGGGGGACTTTACTGCTTCTTGCAGTGACAGAACAGGTAGACAAAGTTGTAGTGAAACTGTAAAGGAATCAAATAACAAACTACATTGAGTAGGTATTTGCATGATATTTCACCTTAGAATAGTAAAGTACACTTTCTTAAGTACATATGGAATATTCACAAAGGTGAATGGGTGATCAGACATAAAAATGCATCAATTATAAAGATAAATGAGAATCCTTAGGTGGAAGTTAACAAAATTAGAATATATTTTGAACTGTACAAAAGATGAACATGCAGTGTGTAACTTGTAAGATGTTAACTAGAGCATCATTAGAAGGAAACTTGTAGCCCAGATGCTTACAGACAAGAGTTCTGGAGTCAGTAGTCAGAGCTGCCTCACTGGAAACTCCTGAGCTGAGATCAGAGGGTGATGAGGTCTGAAGTGAAGAGCCGGAGGGCCCGTGACTGGCCTGTGGGGGGCTGGGCGCCATGGCATGGCGCTCAAAGGGCAGCAAAATGTCATCCTTAAGAGAACAAAACCTGGAGCCCGTCTGCTTAAGCTTAACCCTGGCTCCCCATTGGCTGGTCGTGGGCACTGACCCAATACCTTGACCTTGCCATGTCACCTTCCTCATTCTGTAGGCCACTTGGGCCAGGGCAGGAAAAGTGCCAGGCTTAGGCCAGCACGTGGGACAGAGCAAGTGCTTCGTAAGCGTGAGAGGTGAGGGTTGGCGAGGCTTACAGTTAGGAAGAGAGAGACGAAGATGAGAGATATAAGAGTTCAAATCAGCAGTTTGTGACAGTGGATGTGGAGGGCGGAGAGAGAGTCTGCCATCCAGTGTGACACTCTGCCTGGCACTTCCACATCGGCTTGGGTGGTGGCCATGTTCAGTGTATGGCAGAGCTGGCAGAGGTCTGATTTAGGAGTTAATGTGGACTTGGTTCTGCTCATACCAAGTGTACTCATAGTAAAAAATGCCTTTCTTTTCTTTCATCTGCAGGTCATAGTCCTGCATAAACCTGTAACATAAATGAGCCATTAGGTGTCGCCACTGACCAAGCAGAGATGGTTTGCTTTTTCTCTTACAACTAGTTTAATACTGTTTTCTTATACTTCTTGTTCTTATATATGAGAACATAAAACAAAGACTAGAATTTGATTGTTATATCAAAATGACAGAAATTTATGTTAAAGTCATAGAAGTTAATTTATAAAACTCATGTATATTAGATTTCCAAATTGAGAAGTTATAGAACATTCTTAGTAGTTACAGAATTGCTAGTGCTAATTACTTGATTGCTTCTTTCACAAACCTACAAAAGCTACAATATAAAAGGATTGTTGTTAAAAATAATTAACGGGGGCCAGGGATTTAGCTCAGTGGTTCCGGCACCTGTCTTGCAAGCGCAAGGGCCCAGGGTTCAGTCCTCGGTAACCACATACAATACTGGGTGTGGAGACTCACGCCCAGCACCAATCAGCACCACATACCACAGTGCCAGGTGTAGCGGCTCACACCTGTAATCCCAGCACTTGGGAGGCAGAGGCAGGAGGATTGCTGTGATGTGAGTTTGAGGCTGAGCTCAGGGCCAGCCTGAACTACAAAGTGAGAACCTGTTTTTAAAAAAAATTAATGGACCAACCCTTCCAGCACAGGACCAGCTGCTCCAGCAAAGCACCTGGAAACTCTGGGCAATATTTAAAATAAAAGCTATCAAAATTCTCTCCACAGTGTAGAGAGACTGACAGACATTGAAAATGTCATTGTATATTCTTAATAATTTTTGCATCTCAGTGTTGTGGTACATGCCCATAATCCCAGCACTTGGGAGGCAGAGACAGGAGGCTCAAGTTCAAGGCCAGCCTAGGCTACATAATGAGTTCAAGGCCAACCTGAGCTGCATAATAGAACTTTGTAAAAAAAAAAAAAAAACCAAATAATAATAATTTTTACTCAAGCTGTCAAACATAGTTTAGAAAATCTAAGGTAATTACTCCTATTTTTACTTTTTTAACTGGCCTTTCTTCCTTTCCGATGTTCTGAGATCCCTTTTTTTAAAATCATGTCCTTTCTGTTAGAGAAGTTCTTTCAATCGTCTTTTAGGGTAGGTCTACTGGAGACAGATCTCTTTAAAAAGTTTAAGAGAGAAAATAATTTGAGAATGGACACATTCTTAAAGTTCTGGAGAGACAGTTCTTTTCTTCTGAGAGTATGTGGAACATATCGTGCTACTTCCTCTCAGCTTCGCTGGTTTCTGAGGAGAAACAGCAGGGAAAGCGCTTCTCCCTCCGGGAGCACAGATATGTTCTGTGTCGTCGTGTCACACATGTTTTCTTGGTGTTTACTTTTCAGAAGTTTACTGTGGGCCTGGCCCAGCTTTCTTGGGTTTGCCCTCATTGGAATTGGCTCAACTTTTTACATCTACAGAAACATGTCTCTTGTCCGATTTGAGGATTATTCGGCCTTTATTTTCTCAGATGCCTCTGTGAGTCCAGATTCCCCTCACCTTTGGGATTCCTATGACCCAAGTGTTAGATCTTTTGTTATAATCCCACAAGTCCTGAAAGACCCAGGCAACCCGATTTTTGAGAAACCGACCCCATCCTAGAATAAAATAATTAAATGTAAGCGTCTGTTCCAGAAAGGGCTGCATAACCAGGTTATAGGCTACAGTTCCAGGCACCCTAGGGCAAGGTGAACCAATGAGTTAAGCTGTTGAAAGACCTAAATGACTCCATTTTAGAGAACTGGTCCCATCTTAAAATAAGATGACTGGGTCACAAGCTCAGGGTCACGAGCTTAATCTGGGAAGGGCCACCTGACTGGGTCATGAACTCAAGGCCGCAAGCTCAGATCCAGGAGGGGCCCACATGATCAGTCATGAGCTCAGTTACCTTGACACCCCCCCCCAGGGTAATTAGCAGTATTCCCCCTAGCAAAAGCCAACCACTACGTACAAGGTCAAGATGTCATTTACGAGATAGTTTAAACAACCCCTTAGAGGTTTGACCTCATGGGTCCGGCCAATCAGGTTTAAACACCCAGTGCTTGCCTGATGTCAACCAATCCTGTAAACCGTCAAGCTGAACACTCCCCCAACCTTATTGTAACCTCAATAAATACCCTGCCAAATTAGAGCTCAGCGCTCTCAATTCTGATCTGCTGCATCAATGAGGATTGAGAGTCCCTGCTCGAGCTTAAAGACCCTCAAATGTGCCTTACATTGGTCTCGGCTCCCCCATGGTCACTGAGGGGACTCAAAATCTGGGCACAACAGTTCTGAGGTTTTCTTTTGTTTCTTTCCCCTGCTTTATCTCAGCTCTTCAGATTGTGTGATTTCTGTTTTCTTTCTGTAACTTTACTGGTTATTTTCTTTATTGTGCTACTGAATCTATCCAGTGAGTTGGGGAATTGTTTGTCTTGATTGTATTTTTCAGTTTTAGAATTTCCGTTTGATTCTCCTTTGTGCCTTCCATTTTTTTATGCTGAGATTTCCTTTTTAAGATTGTATTTCCTCCTATATTTTACATTTATTTCAAGTGCATGCAGAGTTGTTAATATTTTTATTTGTTCCTTTAAAATATTAGCCAGTTCCTATATCTATATTGCTTTGTGTTGGAATCTGTTAAATGACCTTTCTTATTCAATTCGAGATTTTCCTGGTTTTCTTGGTAAGATAAGTTGTGTTTTATTGGATCCTGGGTATTGGAAGTATTAAGAGTTTCTGGATCTTAGTCTCTTTTAAAGCCAGGCATGGTAATGCATACCTGTAATCCCATCATTCAGGAGGCTGAGGCAGCAGGGTCACTGAGAATTTGAGGCCAGCCTGGGATACACAGTGAATTCAGAGCCAAACTGAACTGTGTAGTGAGACCCTGTCTCAAAAAAAAGTGCTGTTTTAACCACACTTTGACACCATGCTACCAGGGGAAGCTGGGAGCTCCTCTTAGTGCCAGGTGAGCGCAGAAGCCCAGGTGCTATGCATGCCTCTGTTCCCACCCAAGGGAAGTGGGGGTTCTGACTGTGAGTCCTGAGAGCTGTGAAGACTCCGCCACACCTCCAGCAGCGGCACCTGCTGTGTCACTCCTGGGGTCCTGTGAGCCCAGCCAGTCCACCTTCCTCTCTGCCTTTGACATCACACATGAAGTTAACACAAGGTGCGACTTTCATTATTATATATATATATTTTTTATGTTTTTTTGGAGACAGGGTCTCACTTTGTGGTTCAGGCTGGCCCTGAGCTCAGCCTCAAACTCACATCACAGCAATCCTCCTGCCTCTGCCTCCCGAGTGCTGGGATTACAGGCATGAGCCACCACGCCCAGCACTGTGGTATGTGGTACTGGTTGCTGCTGGGCGTACGTCTCCACGCCCAGTATAGTATGTGGTTACCGGGGATCGAACCCGGGACCTTGCGCTTGTAAGACAGGCGCCGGAACCACTGAGCTAAATCCCCGGCCCCATTATTAGATTTTATATCAAACAAGAATAGAAACACTCAATGTTAGTTAATAAGATTCATGACAAAGGTCAGAGACGTTTCTTCGCGTCTGTAAATACCTAGCACATCAGAACATAAGGTAAATTGATGGGTGGACACATGATACATGTGGTGAAACAGGGACAGAGAATGCAGCTGGCGGAGTGTGGGTGAAGAGCGCTCCCTGTAAGGCCCTTTTATCTAGTTTGTTATGCTTGACACATTTCATAATTAACCACCATTGGACATTTTATCCTTTTAAAATTTAATTGGAACCCTTAAGTACTCATTAACAAACACATCAACTAATTATCTATGCCAATAAAAAGGTAAATAAAAAGCAAACCTAAGTCTTAACAACTTACAATCTTTCTTATCTCAGAATATTACTTTTTTGAATTTCTGTTTAATTCTTTTCATATCCATTTTATATCCCAATCTGATTTTTATTGGAATGATAAATATTTTTAAAATTGTGAAGCATTTCCCATGCACTAAAGCCTGCAGAGCAAGCCAAAAGAAACATACAGCAGGCTCCCACAAGTGTATCACCTAAATGTTGGAACTTACCAGTTTGCAGTTTAGACCTCTGATTTTTTAAAATTAAAAAAAAAATGTAGGGCCAGGGATTTAGCTCAGTGGTTCTGGTGCCTGCCTTGCAAGTACAAGGGCTGGGATTTGATCCCTGGTAACCACATACCACAATGCTAGGCATGAGGCTCATGCCCACCAGCAATCAGAATCACATACCATAGTGCCTGGTGTGGTGGCTCACACCTGTAATCCCAGCACTTGGGAGGCAGAGGCAGGAGGGTTGCTTTGAGTTCAAGGCTGAGCTCAGGACCAGCCTGAACTACAAAGCGAGATCATGTCTCAAAAAAAAAAAAAAGTAGTGTCTGCCCAGCTCTCTCAAACTAAAACCTCTCCAAAAAAGTAATGTCAATTTAAATTTTGTTGGCCATAATTTTCCAGAATTTGGCATCAAGTTTTACATAAAGTTTGGCTCCTTTTCTGTTTCATTCTTTTATGTAAATTACACGGTGAGCCTCCTGCGTATACTGTTTCATAAGAGAGTGAACTGCAGGAAGAGTTTAATTTGTGAGCCTAGAATCTTGAAGAAAAATATGATGTGTCCCAGCTGATGGCAATGTCTGCCTCAGTGACATGGAAAGGCAGCATCTCTTATAAGACCATTTCTTTCTGAAATTTCACTGTCAGCTCTTAAGTATTTCACTTATGACAATTTATTATGGCCCCTGGGGTCCAAGTCTGAATTCACTCCATTAGTTCCTTCATTGTTCTATGAATAAATGTCGGAACACTTGTTTTTCACTAATTATTTCAGAGGTTGTACACATACTGGACTTGTCAAAAGAAAAATAGCATGGAATTACATGAAATAGAAAGTGACATCTGCTCTTTTCCACTGTTAACACTGTAGAACTTGGACGTAGTGATATTTCAGAGAATTTTCTAGAGCATCATTTCAGATGGGAAAATCTCATTTCAGGTCCTGAGCAACATTCATACAGTCCGAGCCACATGGCAACCGAAAAAGCCCAAGACGTGGGCGTTCTCTCCCCAGGTAGGTGACTGCTGAGTGAGCAGTGTGAGAAGTGAACCTCTGTCCCCCTCAAGTGTCGCTCGGCTGAGATCGCGAGTGAGGCTGGCCGTGTGACCGAGGAAGCACAGGACGCCTGGGCCCAGATCTGAATCCTTAAATTCTTTACTGTTTCTTGAAGCTTTAGATGGAAAGCTACTCCTGTTCCTGACTCACCCACGTTACAGAGTTCCTGTGAGTCATCTCACTCAATGGATGTCAATTTTAGAAACTACCTACTTGTTGAAACATGGAAACAAGAAGATAAAATTTAGGAAATGGGGTGTTTTTCAAAAATGAACTCTTCCCACTGTCCAGCTAACAGCTGTGTTTTCCAGATAAAAATCTCAGGTGACTCATGGGTGCTGTCACCGCGGGGACACCAGTAAATCAAAGGTGTCTATCTGTTCTTTTTCCAGCATGAATTGTGTATCATGTACTTGATTTTTACCACCAAGATTTTGTTACTTTAGTATCTTATTTCCCTGCCACTACCAACGCGTTTGTGTTACTCCACCCTGAAAACTCCTCAACACCCTTCCTCTTATTGCATCAGAAGATTTTAAAAGCTGGTAGAGATCTGGAGAGGACCCAGGGCACGCATGAGGCCCAGCTGCCTCACTGCGTGTGCAGGTCCTCACCCCCAGGGAGGACCCGCTGGGCCTGACAGCCCTGCACCTGTCCGCAGTGGAGCGTCTGTGTATGAATGTGAGGTGTGTGGAGGGGTTTCTAATGCTTCCCAGGCATAGCGATGAGCCATTTGGAGGGGAAGAAGTGTGTAAGACATTGCTAAATGCAGGTAAGCCTCTGTTAAGTACCAGGCATTCATCCTAGGTGTGTGGGAATCTGCAGATTAGCGGAGAAGAAACACATCTGAATAATAACAGCTCTCTCTGTCTCTAGTGCTCTTGCCATGTGCCAGGCCCTGTGCTGGGCCCGTGGCCTGTGGAGAGGGCACCGTGGATAACATCACTCTTGCCGACTGCAGTGGTGATGGGGTTCTGAATGCTTTGGGGCCCAGGAAGGGGAGGTTCATTGTAGCTTTATCCCCACACAAGGTTTGTAGAAAAGAAAGTAGACCTGGAAGGATGGGTAGGACTGTTTAGGCAAGAAGCAGAGATTTGGTTGGGGCGGGTGGGGACATTTGCAAGACAGGCATCAGGAGAGCTGAGCCAATGTGTGAGTTGTTCTTTCATTTTAGTTCTGTTTATGTAGAGCAGTGGGTCAGTAACTACCTTATGATGTATGAAAATCATGCTTTATAACCCCTAGGACCCAGCTAAATACTTCACATACTTAAATACACTTAAATACTTTCACACTAGCTCTACTCAAGAGAGAAGGAAGTGAGTAACAGTATTCCCTGGAATGAAATATGTTTACTTCAAATCACTGGTATAGAAGGTGAATTCAGTACACGTGCTTTTTACTTTCCTTGAAAGACCTTTCGCGTAATGCAAAGGCATGAACCATCCCCGATGGACGTGGTTGAACATCCGCTGCACTTTGCCTTTGTGTCGCTAACCTCAGTTTCCTTACCCCTGCAGGTCACTGGGATCTTACCCTGCCTGCTCGATGGGGACTGTTTCATCAGGTCCAATTCTTCATCTCCAGACCTTGGAATACTGTTTGAACTTGGAATTTCTTACATTCGTAACGTATGTCAGTTGAAAGATAAAGCTTTCCCAGTTAAAAGGGAGATGTTAGAAATGTGTTTGTATTTGTAGGTAAAATACTATAAGGCTTCTGTGTAAGTCTGTTGTGGAGTGAGATCAGCAATGATTGTAATTTTTTAGATAGTGCTGCCTTCTCGGTAGCACTTAAGTGGTATTTGTTTGCTTTTGTGGCATTAGTAAACACTAGTCCTGTTAAAGAATGACAGTTCAGAGAGGCTGGGACTATGTAGAAAGTGATAAATGTGACCAAAGCATTCTAGCTCAGGGCTTAGTCACCTCTGTTCTCCAGGGACCAAATGCTCTTAGCTATGTAACTGCCAGTTATTAAAAGACCTGGCAGAGTGGTCATTTGACAAAGAGCACACTAGAAACTTGGGCTAATGAGTCTGATGAACTATTGAACCCGTGGGTGTGAGCTATGCTAGTAAATCCACATTTGCCTGTTCTAAAAATAGAGTGAGAAATAAAGTTTGCTCTTGTCCAGTGTGGTAGAGCACACTGTGATCCCATCCCTCATGAGGCTGAGGCAGGAGGAGCAGGACAAGTCTGAGGCCAGCCTGGGCCACATAGTGAGTTTAAGACCATCCTGAACTACACAGTGAGACCCTGTCTGAAAAAAAACATACCAATAATAATAATGAACGACTTGGCCCCCAGTAACCCAGAGTCACCACGGAGAGGTTATGTTAGCGTCCTGTATTACTGTTACTCATGCATATGCATTGCAAATGACAGGGCAGGGGAGGAGCAAGTCCCCAAGCCCTGGAGGCTCTATCACTTGACAGTGGGAATAAACTTCTGGGCAAAAAGCCCTGGAGTGAGTGACCAGTTCTGCATTCCAGCTGGCAGTGAAACCAAATGGTATCGATGTGGCTCGAGAGCAGGTCACCACAGGTCTGTAGCACACACCACCCAGGAGCAGCTGCGGCCACTTTTTCAGGTTTACAGATTTTTCAAGAGCAATTTTAACAGAACACAATTGTCCCTGGAGGTACCATCTTTAACACCTACCTGGAAAGTGAGGTGGTAGCATCTGTTAGGTCTCATATTTTCTGGGGAAGAGCTGCTTAGCACCAGGGGTGAATACAGGTTTGTTTTTTGTTTGTTTGTTTTATTTTGGTTTTTTTGAGACAGGGTCTTGCTTTGTAGTTCATTCTGGCCCTGAGCTCAGCCTCAAGCTCACATCACAGCAATCCTCCTGCCTCTGCCTCCCGAGTGCTGGGATTACAGGCATGAGCCACCACGCCCGGCACTGTGGTGTGTGGTGCTGACTGCTGCTGGGGTGAGCCTCCACACCCAGTATTGTATGTGGTTACCGGGGATTGAACCTGGGTCCTTGCACTTGCAAGACAGGCGCTGGAACCACTGAGCTAAATCCCCCGCCCCACGTTTTGTTTGTTGGAGGACTCGATGTGCGCTCGTCTGACTGGGGTGGACACTGAGTCACATGCTTATTTTGCTTTCTAGTCCACTGGTGAACGAGGAGAGTTAAGTTGTGGCTGGGCATTTCTGAAGCTGTTCGATGCCAGCGGCATCCCCATCCCCTCCAGGTAAGTGAGCCACACGTCCCTTGATAAGTTCCTCACCAAAACTACCAAGCAGTTTTGCACAAGTTCATTTTTTTAAAGTCTGGGTGCCTCAGGTTGATTCTGTTAGCATTTCAGCAAGTTTGGGGAAAAAGCTTTCAGTGTTGACTTGAGAGTTGTGTAAGGTGCACTGTGAGGACCCTGAGAAGGAAGACATGACATGTAGAGTCAGTGTTCTAGAGATGTCTGTGCTGGCTGGCTGCTGAGCATAACGTGTCAGTAACGCCCTGTGTGCTGGCACATCGCCTGTGCGGCCTGTGCAGCCTAATTCTCCTCACAGAATGGGAAAGCTCAGACCAGGGTCGGGAGGTCCTGTTGCTGGGTCATAGAAACTACAAAAAATGTAAACTGTAGGACCAAAAGGCAGACTGGAAGCAAATAGCTGCAGTAAGAATCCTATTGTCTGGGCCAGGGATTTAGTTCAGTGGTTCCAGTGCCTGTCTTGCAAGCGCAAGGGCCTGGTTCGATCCCCGGTTAACCACATACCTATACTGGGCGTGGAGACTCACGCCCAACAGCAATCAGCACCACATACCACTGTGCTGGGCGTGGTGGCTCACGCCTGTAATCCCAGCACTCAGCAGGCAGAGGCAGGAAGATTGCTGTGATGTGAGTTTGAGGCTGATCTCGGGGCCAGCCTGAACTACAAAGCGAGACCCTGTCTCAAAAAAAAAGAATCCTGTTGTCCCTTCCACAAAAAGAGCCCTTGAAAATTAGATAGACAAAGATCACCTGAACTTCTTAATGGGGGGAAATAAAGCTCTAAGTCAAGGTTGCAAACAAGAAATTCACAGAGCAGATGAAGGTGGACAGGCAGGGATGGATGGGGAGCAGGATCCGGGGTCAGGGCCGTGGCTGTAGCTGTGAGGTCTGGAGGCCTGAACTCAGTTTCTTCAGGGATGGGGGATTCGGGTCCCACAGGCTCAGGAGGAGGGGCAATTTCAGTAGCCCTCCCCATGTGGCCTCCTTTCCAATGAGCAGAGGGAAAAGTACTGACTACGTCTTGTCTGAGGGTCACCCCCAGGTGAGAGTGGGAGGGTGCCCCGTTCACGTGGTTGGATGTAGAAACCCAGGTTTCCTGTGGCCTGTTTAGAAAACATGTTCTGGGGGCTTTTAGTGGTACTTAAGGGGAGAAGTAAGGAAAATACATCAGGTGTTTTTTCAGTGAAGTAGAGCTCTGTGTCTTAATACAGAAACGCTTCCAGCATGTGGCATATAAAATGTGAGACACAGAGCAGTCTGAATATTGCGGCCCCACTTTTGTTGATTAGAAACTGTTAGCTTGCTTCTGGGGATGGGTGCAGATAAAATGGACCAGAATCAGGGCCCTGGGATGGCAGGATTAAAGGGGCCTTTGAACTTCCGCTTTGTGCACTGAGTAGCACGCTGGCTGAGGGTGTAACACAGGGGTGGTCCTTACAGGAAGTCCAGCTTTGGATCCCCCAGACCCAGGTGGTTCAGAACCTGTGTTAACTTTGAAATTCACTGTTTGTCCTGTATCTTTGTTTGCCCTTATGTATAAAAGAGACAGCAGATGTATCAAAATAGGAACAAAAGACGGGGAGGGATTTCCATCCACATTTTTTATAACACAGTACATGTCAGTTTTATCTTTTTTTTTTTCGTTTTTTGAGACAGGATCTCGCTTTGTGGTTCAGGCTGGCCCTGAGCTCAGCCTCAAACTCACATCACAGCAATCCTCCTGCCTCTGCCTCCTGAGTGCTGGGATTACAGGTGTGAGCCACCACGCCCGGCAAGGTGGTCTGTGGTACTGATTGCTGCTGGGCGTGAGTCTCCACCCCCAGTATTGTTATGTGGTTACCGGGATCCAACCCGGGTCCTAGCGCTTGCAAGACAGGCTCCGGAACCACTGACCTAACGCCCCGGCCCACACTTTTGTCTTTTAAAAACAGTAGAAATTCATAATGGCTTTGTTTCCAATAATGATTCGATTCATTTGAAACTACATTCAGAGCAGTTGTTAGCGATCATTAAAGTCAAATAACATCAATTAATTTTTCTCATTTTCATGTAAGAATACCATATTTTCTACAGTTTATACTGAGTAAAGACTCTGTTGACTGAAATGGTGCTGAATAGGGACCCACCACTGTCTTCCTTTGTCACCGAGACATCAGTATCATGTCTGTAAATATCTTTGCTCAGTTGTCTTTCTGCTAACTCTGGCATTCATAAAATGCCCACAAAGTGTACCCACCTGCAAGTTTTTCTTCTCTAGAACCTACGAGCTCTTCTTGAATGGCGGGACTCCCTATGAGAAAGGTGTGGAAGTGGACCCTTCTGTGTCCAGGAGAGGTACGGCCCTTTGGTGTCACCTCCCTTTCCGTAAAGCCCTACACAGCATGAGCTCATCTGAGAAGGTAGCTTCCATGGCATTCTCCCTTGGGTTCACACTTATAGAGATAGGACAGGCTGATTTGGAGCCTTCCCATTGCAAGGTCAAAGGGTGCAGAATCCCTGCACTGTGATGAGCACAGTCACACTGGCCCCGGGATGCTGGGCACCTGGTGCTGTGGCCATTGGCCAGGCGCTGTTGATGGGGAAATGGAAGGTCAGATGGTGGTGTTCCTTGCTGCACAGGAGCTCCCCTTCCACTGCCCAGCACGGTGTCCTTGTCTGACGATCAGGGCATCACCACTGCTGTTATCCCCATAGCGTTATCCTCACAGCTGCTTGGACTGGGAAAGGAGCTTGAGGGCTGGGTGCACTTGGTTGTACCTGAAGCCACATATGCCCTTTAAACTCTGTTTTGCCCCGTCATAAGCTGGCAACAGTGACGCTGTGCTGTGTGCTGTGAGGTAGCCAGTCCAGGCCCTCTCTGGGTCCCTTCTCCCTCAACTCCCTGAGGACATGAGGATGCGCCTGCCTGTCCTATACTTTAGCACACCAGTAGTACAGTCTCATCAAACAGCCTGGTTTATTTTACTCCTTCCCAAACACTTAAACTTTTTCTATCTTTGATTTTTTTTTTTTTTAACAGCACATAGCAGTGTCTTCCATCAGATGCTGACCATGCGAAGACAGCCTCAACTTCTGGTAAAACTGAGGTCTCTGAACCAAAGGTCAAGAAACATCCTCAGGTTGGTACTGCTCACTTCTCCCATGCACTTGGGAGCATTTGTAACCCAGCACCACCACTGGCTTCTCCTCCTGCTTAGTTGACTATGTCTTTTGTCAGCCATTTTGTTCCTCATGAACTCTTCCGCCGAAGAGCAGTAGGGGTCTGAGCATGGAGGTACACACCTGTAATTTATGATCTCCACCGGTTTGAGGCCAGCATGGGCTGCATGGTGAGTCCAAAGCCAGCCTGAACTGCATAGGGAAACCTTGCCTTAAAAGCTTAAAAAAGTTAAAAAAAAAATAAATAAACAAGCAACAGTAAGGAAATAGAATAGTAATACAGCATATATTCACTTACTCTCTTGTTTATTAGTTAGCTCAAGCTTTGATCATAAATAACATAGGCATTTTTGAATAAATGGGCCTTACCAATGTCTAATCCAGTCTTCAGGGAAGTTTGTCTTTTTTAGTGTCAGATGTACTGACATTTAATTTACAAGCAGTAAAATATAGCCTTTTTAGTGCATGGTTCTTAGAGTTTGATAAATGAATACAGTCATGTAACAATGACCACAATTAGAACACAGAATATTTTCTTTATTCTAAAAACTTAGCTTATATCTTTATAGTCAACCCCCAGGCCCCAGACTCGGGCGACCCCTGTCCTATTTTCTTACCTAACAGTTTTGCCTTTTCCTGACTCTCATATGTGGAATCGTATAACAGAGGCCTCTGAATTTGGCCTCCTTCACTTGATATGAGGCAGCAGGGGCCCATCCGGGCCACTGCTTGTTTTAGTTTGTCCCTTTTCTTTCTGGGCAGTATCTTATTTGATGAATATAACACGAGATTTATTCATTGCCCGGCTTGTTGGATTGTGTCCACTTTGGGTAATTATGAACAAAGGGCTCTAAACATGAGCGTGCAAAATTTCTCCCCAGAACTTTGGATTGACCCAAGACTTTCATATTGAGCTACATCCCAGCTTCCTTTTTAATTTTTAATACTGAGATTTTGAGACAGGTCTCTCTGAATCAGGCTGGGCTCCAATCTGTGATCCCCCAAAGTGTCAAGATCACAGGCAGTGCAGCCCCATGCCTAGCTTGCATACAGGTTGCCTGTGTATGACATCTGCCTCCCTCTCTTGTAGGTAGAAATGACCTAGTAGGGCCGGGGATTTAGTTCAGTGGTTCTGGTGCCTGTCTTACAAGTGCAAGGGCCCGGGGTCAGTCCTCGGTAATCACATACAACAATGCCAGGCATGGAGTCTCACACCCACCAACAATCAGTACCACATACCACAGTGCTGGGTGTGGTGGCTCACACTTGTAATCCCAGCACTTGGGAGGCAGAGATAGGAGGATTGCTGTGAGTTCAAGGCTTAGCTCAGAGCCAGCCTGAACTACAAAGCAAAACATTGTCTCAAAAAAAAAAACCTAGTAGTGGAATTGCCAGAGCATATGGCTTTGGTTTAGCTCTGTAAGAAGCTGTCACAGTGACTGTACTGTACACTAACAACGTGAGTTTCCTTTATTTTGTGTTCGTGATAGCACTTTGCATTATCAGTTTTTCCTGTTCTGGCCATTTTTAAAAAGTGAATAATAGTTTCCCATGGTGGTTTAAATTTGTGTTTTCTTCAAGAAGCATTTATACTAGTGGAATAGCAGATTTACTGATTTCTCACTCAGCACCCTTAGACTTTTAACTGTCTCTCAGCCTTTCAAATGGTGATAGAAGACTGTGTCATCCAAAAACAGGCAATTCTTCTTATTCTGCTTGGGTACCTTTTATTTCTTTTTGTTGCCATTTTATGTTATTGACATTAAAACTTACAACCTTTTATTTTATGAACATGTTAAAAATTATTACAGATATTTACTTTAAATGTAAATTCTTTTTTAATTTTTACACTAGAATTAAAAGTAATGTATGTATCACCATTACTATATTAAGACTATCCTGAAAAAAACAGGCATACCAGTATAAACCCCTAAAACTATAGCAACATTTAATGGAAAGAAAGCATAGAAAACACCTTATATTGATTGTGCATGGCACTCAACAAAACACTAGAGTGTTAGCTATCATTATGTACTGTTAGAATTATTTAACACATAATAATAGATGTAAATATAATGCCAGGTAGGTAGACGGTGCTGTATCATAAATGAAGATGTGCCATTCAACTGTGGGACCAGGCAGGAACAGAAGCAGACTTGGGAGGACTGGGGGGCTAGGGGGAAAAGGAACTTTCCGTAGGGCTTTGGGGACAGGGCAGAGGCCGAGCCCATGCAGGGACAAGCCTTCCAGGTGCTGCTCCTACTCCCAGATTACAAGGAAGTAGGGAAGGAAGTCTTGGTTCCCCCTCTGATGATTCTGTGCTTGTTCCGGAGCCGGAGCTTACCCTTGTTCTTACCTGTATTGCTGAGGCGTATCTTATAAGTGCATTGCTAATAGTCAAATCCTTCAGTAACGGTTAATAATGTGCTCCTAGGTATCACTCACTCTCCTGGCTTTTCTTTCTTTCTTTTCTGAATGCTTTGAGAGCCTGTTAATTCCCTTTTTTGGCCAATCTTCCCTTTGAAAATTGTTCTTTTTCAAGATGAATACCCAGCACAGTGGCAGTCTTTGTAAGAGAAGAGCAGCGTCCTGTTGGACCTCCTTCTTCCCTTACTGGTCACTCGGCTGGTCTCTCCTGGGCAAACCTCCAAGAGTCCAGGGCTCCGCCAAGCGCGTCTGTCAAGGAGAGCTCTTAATGCTTTGCCTTTGGCTCCACGCACCAGTTCTCAGATATTTCTTCTCTCAAGATCAAATTGGGCTGCATAACACAGAGGTCAGGAAGGCAACCCATTCCTCTGAGTGTTCCAGAGCCCTCCTGCCTGTGCTCGGTTTGAAAGAAGGGTCCTGAGGGCTTATCTTCCAGAACTTTGGACAGAGCACACAGTGGGGATGGTAGCACACAGTAGGTGCCCCGTAAATGTTTGTGAACCAATTTCCACCTGGGGCTCTCCCCGCTCACACCTGGCCCCACAGCCCAGCTCTTGTGCCCGTTTGTCTCTGTGGAGCTCACAGTCCTGCGGGCTGCCTTGAGTGCTCTACACTTTGCCTGGTCCGGAAAGGTTCATCCTGACAACATCAGGTGTAGCAGGAGCCCTCAGAGAAACCGAGCCAGGGCTCCATGAGACCAGAATCCCTGGGCCCTGCAATGGGGCTTTGGCGTCTGGCCTGGGGACGGGCATGAGCAGATATTGAGGACCAGCAGGTGAGCGTTAGGACCTCCCAGCTCTGCACCTGTGCACCGCTGTCCCTCTGTCCCTATCCCACCTCCCCTGACCTGCTGCCTCGCCCACCTCAAGCCCCACCCTCGCCTCTGCTGAGCCCTAGTTCTCTAGTCCAAGGAGAAAGAATGGGGGATTTTGTCCATTGTGCCAAGGACACACCATTGACCAGGCCCAGGGCATTGAGGTGTGGGTCAGGCCCTTCCCCAGTACCTTACCCAGCTTACGTGACTGTCTCCAAGCAGCAGCCTCGTGTGTTGGGCCCTTTGGACCTCAGGAGACCTGTGAAAATGGGAACGAGCTGGTGCGTACCTGTCTCGCTGAGCAAGAAAGAGCACCAGAGCTCAGCAGTCCTGTTTGTGGAGTGGTTGTGATCTGGGTGACCCTCTCTCCTTGACCAGAAGCAGATAGAAGCTTCTACTTCACCAAAACTTGTCTTTCTAATTTTGGAACTGTTTCCCAAAGGTATTTACCCTGGTGTGATTTCACCAAGTCCTATTTCCAAGCCCCTATTGAGGGAAAGGTCCAAATTTAGACTCTCCAAGTTTTGAATGCCAAGAAACACGGGGCTGCTGTAGAGTAGATTATGGGTGCCTAAGTCTGGATTTACTATGAATTTATTTTCTTCACCTTTTTGATCCATTCCATCTTTTCTCTTTTTTTCTTCCATTATATTGTTGCTAGAAATTAATAAAGCAAGAATATCACATGACTGAGGCCTATTTGTTCTGTCTGTCCCCCTCTGCCAGCAGAGTTCGTACTGTCAGGGAGAAGTAGCTTTTTCTTCTTTAGCTTAGCCGACCTATAATAGCCTGGAACTTTCTGCTTATTTGGTGCTTGGAAAAACAGGAGATTTCTCTGAAGGAAGCCTAGTAAAAAATGAAGCCCCACTGCCTCATGCAGTGGGAAGGGGCCAGAAGGAAAGGAGTGCCCACCCAGCCTGCGCCAGAGCCTGCAGACACGGGGAAAGGCGAGGCCTGAGGGGAGGAAGGAAGGCGCCTCCCTTCCCCTGCCCAAGTCAGTGACTATTCTTTGGCATAAGCCTATGTGGCATGTGGTGGGAACACTGCCGAGTGCACTGGGCACCAGAGG
Source organism: Petromus typicus (assembly GCA_004026965.1). Lineage (NCBI taxonomy): Eukaryota > Metazoa > Chordata > Mammalia > Rodentia > Petromuridae > Petromus > Petromus typicus. Next base: position 20,563 of record PVIR01002517.1, on the reverse strand, counting down.
CAGGGTGTAGGACGACAGCCCTTGGCACGAACCCCACCAAGGCATGGCATGGCATGAGGGCAGCCCGGTGCCCTGCAGCCAGTCCTTGAAATCTCAGTTGGAATTTTGGCAGAAAGATGATTTCTGGGTCTCTGTACCCACAGGAACATTTGATATGAATGTGGCCAGGGGCTGTCTTGTACTTTTAAGTGTTTCTAGCAGTGCAGGGAATGGAGGCCCCTGACCTAAATCCCAGACCCTGGCTGTTCTGTCTGTTCTCTTTCAATCAGCTAGAGGCCACAGTATTACTTCTCTGATAATTTTTCCTCCTCCTAAAATTTTCTAGAAATTAAAATTAAATATTAACTTATCAAAATTTAAATCTCTGATGACTTTGACTTATGAGTATCCTCGATTTAGAGTCTCTTATAGAAAGCATGTAGTGGAATTTTTTTATCCTTTCAATTTCTATCTTTTTTATGGCGGTTTTAATTCATTTACATTTAAAGTCATTGTTGAGAGGGAAGGCCTTAATTTAATTTAAGTATTTTGTTACTTGTTTTATGTTTTGTAGCTTGTGTCCTTCATTTCTTCCCTATATTGCTTTCCTTTGTGTTTGACTTTTATGACACACTTTTATTCCCTTTTCATTTCCTTTTGTGTATATCCTGTAGACATTTCCTTTATGGTTGCCATGGGGATTACATAGCTCATCCCAAAATTATAATAACCTAAACTAATAACAACTTCAATATTGACTTTATTTCTGTTCTGAGCCCTGAGTACACCAGGCACTGCATTAGCCTCCACCCTTACCTCACTTTAGTCCTTTTACTGACTGAGCTGCAGATAATACTTTCCGCATTCTACAGATGAGGAAATGAAAGTACAAGGAGCGTGAGAGTCACACAGCTAGGAAATAGCAGAGTAGGGACGTCCAGGTCTGTTGCTCCCCCTGCTTCTTGTCACACCCAGCCATGAGCAGTCCACACTGGCATTTCCTCTGCACCCACCTCAGGCGTGGCAGCCACATGCCTTTGTTCAAGCTGGTGGCTTATTCATCCTTTTCTTTCCAAAGCATGTAATTGACGGCTTTTCTTTATATTTGACATGTAACAGGGGTGTTTATGCTAAAACAGAAGCACAAGGATTACAGCACAGGTGAGACTGGAAAGTACTTGCCTAAAATATGTGTGTGAAGCTTACGGTGTCCACCTACTTTTCCTTCTGATTGTTAAAAATTTTTCCCAGTAATGAAACAAAACTTGGACGTGTTCATTAAAGTAAGCTCTATGGGTGGGACTGCACGGCCCGTTGACTGACTGCCTGTTTTCTTTTGTAATAGTCTCCTGCCAGAAACGCTGATTGGAAGTATGTGCTGCTCTCACTTGCTGGTATTTTATCGACAAATTCTTGGAGATGTGCTGCTGAAAGACAGGATGAACTCACAGAGCGCTGGTGAGGAGTTTTTGGCACGTCTGATGCCCTGGGTACTCTGCGCTTTGCACAGCTGTACACTCTGCTTTTCACCAGGACACCCAGAGTAACATCGTGGGCGGCATCGGGCTCAGCACGGGCCTGTCGGAGGCCTCGCACATAGTGCAGGAGCTTTGGACTCAAATACATATCTGGTTCTTTCAGATACTCTCTTTCACATTTTGAATTACGGAAGTTGGAAATTCAATCCAGTTTTCCCATTCTGTCTTTGCATCTTTTCCCCATGTGTTTGTTATATAAGTTATCTTGGAGAAGAAATCAAAATTCTCAAATAGCTGATTTTTACTGCATGAAGTATAGATGTCAGTTAATTGGTTAAAAATTAGTGAATGAAGGTTAAGAGTAGGCTAGTTTTTTGGTTTTTTTTTTTTTTTGAGACAGAGTCTTGCTTTGTGGTTCAGGCTGGCCCTGAGCTCAGCCTCAAACTCACATCACAGCAATCCTCCTGCCTCTGCCTCCCAAGTGCTGGGATTACAGGCGTGAGACACCACGCCCGGCACTGTGCTATGTGGTACTGGTTGCTGCTGGGCGTGAGTCTCCACGCCCAGTATGGTATGTGGTTATGGGAGATCGAATCCAGGTCCTTGCAAAGACAGGCACCGGAACCACTGAGCTAAATCCCCAGCCTCAAGAGTAGGCTAGTTTTTTATGTACTGTTTTTTATTCTTGCAACGTTTTTGAGTTTGAAATTTGTTCTAAGAGAATTGTTAAATAATTATTTAGGAAGTCAGTGAGCTGTCATGCATGAATGAACTTGCAAGGAGAAATGTATGCGTCAGGATTGCCCTCAGAACGAAAATTAGTTTCATTCTATGGGCTGTGCTTTGAACTCAGTAAATCAGCAAGCAGATGTGCGGTCTCCTGGGTGCCGGACTCGGTGTGGCCCATGAAGGATGATAGGCACAGCGCCCTATCCTAGGGGAGCCGCAGGCCTCAAACAGATCATACTCAGGAGTATTCATGCTTTAGAAGAAGTGCTCGGAGGAAGGTGCGCACCCAGGAGACCCCTGGGAGGCTGAGCTGGTGGAGAGGAGGGATGCTGCTCTGAACCGGGCTGTTTAAGACTAAACAGCAAGCTCACAGCGGAATTTGACACCATCGGGGAGAGTGTAGCGAGGAGCCTTTCTGCACAGACTGCCCGGATGTCTGCACCAGGCAAGAGCAGGGCTTGTGCTGAGGGACCACATGAGGGCAGGCGGAGGCAAGGGACAGCACAGGTGAAGCCTTGTAACTGCCACTCACCTGTGAGTTTTTCTGATGACTCTAGAAGAGCCTCCCGAGTGACCTTATGTCTTACAGGACACACTGTTTTCACTAGGAAAGGAGGGGGGGCTCAAGTCCAATGACTTCATTGCCGTTCATCACCGGCATAAGCTCAACAGGATCTAAAGAAAGGGTTGCTCTCTACCAGGGCTGCGGTGCCGAATGTGTTGCCCTCACTGATCAGAATCCTGCTGTGGTTTGAATGTGTCTGTTCAAAATGCTGCCTTCGTCATCGTGACACCAAGAGGAGGGGACTTGGGGAGTGATGAGACCAAGGGTTCCTCTCCTGGGTGGAATGAGGTGACCTTGCAAAAGAGTGACCAAGGGGACATATTGTTTGCCCTTCTGCCTTCTGCCACATGAGGACACAGTGTCATGCGGAGCTGTACAGTGTGAACTTCTGTTGTTTATCAATTACCCACGCCACGTGCTCTATCCAGCAGCACAAGTGGCCCCACACACATCCCTGCTGCTGTGCACTTCACACAGTTTGTGGAGTCGTAGTTTATAGTAAAATACTGTGTGTATTCCCCACACAGTAGATGGTCATGTGGCCAGAATGTCCAGGTCTGGTTCTTTCCTGGAGCTCCTAGAATAAGCTGAAGGGACCAGCAGAGGTTGAAGAGATACCTTTGAGCCTCCTGAAGGTTAAGGTTTATAGAAGGAGTTATCAAGAAATATTTGGCACGGGAATTTTAGCACGAATGAATACGTGTGTGTGTCCAGGGCAGTGGCTCCACTGAGTGGAGTTTGCATAAACGCCTCCTCTTGTGTGTTGCAGATCTAATCAGTCACCCGATGCTGGCCTCCTTCCCCGACCTCTTGGAGCAGCCCGAGGTGATGGATGCCCTCAGGGTGGGTAGCATGCGCCATAGCGGATACGGTTGGGTCCTGAGAGTGGCTGAACACACCGTGCTACCGAGTTCTGACACCAACTCTGGGCTATGTGTCCCCGGCATCACAGGATAATGTCTCCGAGTCTCTTCCACAGCCTAGCTAACGTGGCCTCAGCCTTCGGATCTTAGTACAAGTGTCTCTTCCCACGGGCTGCCTTCCTCTAACCAGGAAGCAGGCCGAGTCCCTGCCGTGTGCACCATTTTCCTCTCTTCCCTGTTTGTCCTTTGACTGACGACAGCCCCTGATGCTGTCCTAACAGCAAAAGTCTCAAAGACTGGTAGATGAATCAGCGAAGTTTTCAAGGAAGACCCAGGACATGCATATCACTTTTATACTGTCCGCTGTCTGCAGTAGCAGCTGAAGATTAGGTGGAACCACGTGAAATCTCTACTTTTCAGCCTTAGTTAACTGTTTCATGTGGCTCAAACTTAACATATCAGGGTCAACAAATGCCAGCAGTCCTGTGTGCATGTGAGGCCCACGGGTGATAGTGCTGTGGGAAAGTAACACCCAGGGCCTTAAGACTGAAGGAAGGCGGTGAATGTGGGTCAGGGCCTGATCCGTGAAAGGGGATGGTAAAGGGCCGGAGCTCACTGAGGGTTCTGACATGCTGATGCAGGAAGACCCTGCCGTGGGCAATCAGCAGGCCCATGCCTGTTATCCCAGGACTTGAGAGGCTGAAGCAGGAGGATCACCACAAGTCTGACACCAGCCTGGGCAACAGAGTTCAAGGCCACCCTAAACTATACAATGAAATCATGACTCAGAAATAGGCTTCTTTCTGGGATATTTCACAGATCTCTCCAGTCAGTCTTGTACTGAGCTCTTAGCAGTAGAGGCGTAATTACAGAGTCACTTTTGACGTGTGGATTCTGAGCGGCGTTTCAAACCCTGCCCATAAGTTTATTACAGAGCAGTTACAGAAATGTCGCAAGGATTTGTGAACACTCACACTAATATAATATTTCTGCTGGCTTTTATAGAGTTCGTGGGCTGAGAAAGAAAGCACGTTGAAAAGATCAGAGAAGGTAATGATTTTTCACACTGGGACTTATGATTTATAGTGTTATGATTGCTTGCACATTTACCTAAAAATTCATAATCCCTTTTACTCAGGTAGCCATGTATTTAAGTTGCAGGGACATATTCTCGGATGAGTGTGCTGATCCTGTCAGTGTGAGAAGGGACCCTTGACCAGGACACTCATTTCAGACCATTGAAGCTTACTCAGACGAAGGGGAAGTGTAGCCAGAGCCTCCTGGTGGGCTGCTACATATCCCTCATTAAAACAAACAAAAAATTCCTCTAGGGCCAGGGATTTAGCTCAGTGGTTCCAGCCTGCAAGGTCCTGAGTTGGATCCCTGATAACCACGTACCATAGTGCTGGGCGTGATGGCTCACACCTGTAATCCCAGCACTCGGGAGGCAGAGGCAGGAAGATTGCTATGAGTTCTAGGTGGCCTGGGCTACATAGTGAGCTCAGGTCCAACCTGAACTACAAAGTGACACCTTGTCTCAAAAAAAAAAAGAAAAGAAAAAAAAAATCCTCTGTTTACCAACATCCACATCGTATAAAGAAAAGGAAAAATAAAGTCGCCCAGGGCTCTGTCACATTGGACAAGCGCCTGGCTCTGCCATGTTGTGTGGAAGGATGGTGATTACCAAAGCAGTCCCAGGACCTGTGAGTCAGGTGGGAGTGCCCTCACCCTGGGTTGGCGGACTCTTCTGTGAAGGGCCAGGAAGGAAATGCCTCACTCTGAGGGGCACACATCTGCCACAGCCATGCTCCTACTGTGTTGTTGCCAGCGACCTAAGGTGCCCAGGTCTGTCTAAAGCTTTAAGTCCACAGAGAGGCAGCAGTCACATCTCCCATGGCCCACAGTTTGCCGATTCCTGTTCTGAACTGTTGATTATCCATAAGGGTTGTAGGAGAACAGACAAACTGAAAATTAAAAAGCTAGATGGGAGCTATAGATATTGTGTACTTCCTTATACACATTGCATCCTTATTTGAGCTTTCATTGGATAGGTGGTCTTTGCCAAAATGGGCAACAACCTTTGCTAAAAGGGCAGGCCCCAGGGTGGCAGGCCCAGGTACTGGTGTGGTCGGGTGATGTCTGTGTGGCAACTGGTGCATACAGGTTTCTCTGCCTTCCAGCTATTGTGCCCTCTGTACCCCACCATAGTCTGTTGGCATTGGGACTGATAGATCCTGTCAGCATGGTACCACTCATGTTATCTTGGGAGGGTCTGGAGACCCCAGGATCAAAGGACCCCCTTCCCCAACCCAGGCATTGCTGGAATCCACCACCAGCTCCTTACAGCCTGGGTCTCCCTTCTCTGGACCCGTGTGTACATCTGTCCCCCTGCAAGTAGCCTGATAGTTGTCTCTGCCACAGTATAATCAAGCTAAGTAGTGGCAGATGAGCTGCCATGGAACCATCCCTCTGTCCCCAGAGTTAGACTGCAGCACCACGGTCTCCTGACAGTGTGTGACACCCAGGGAGACACTCGGAGACTATCTCGGGCCACTGGGGTGGCAGCAAACTTACAGGTAGCTTTTAACTAGCAGAGACCAGAACCTCCTCTTCAGGCATAACAGGTCTGCTCACTGTTACTGGTGGCCCCTGTGTTTCCCCAGAGGGACCGCGAGCTCCTGAAGTCCAGCTTCCTCCTGGTCTACCACGACTGCGTGCTCCCACTGCTGCACTCCACACTGCTGCCCTCTGTCAGGTGGGCCGAGGAGGAGACAGAGGCTGCACGCTGGAAAATCATCGCCGACTTCCTCAAACAGACCCGTGAGAACGAGGGCGCCCTGAAGGCTCTGCTGTCACAGGATGGGGTGCATGAGCCTTTCGACCTCTCGGAGCAGGCCTATGACTTCCTGAGTACAGGAAAGAGGGGACCCAGCCGAGGGCAGCAGCCTGGTCCTCAGCATCCACAGCTCGGGTGACCCCAGGGACGCAAACCCAGTGACAGAACTCGAACTAACTGACCCATTCTAACTAAGAGCCTGCCCTTTTTTTGGTGTGGGGTTATATTTTTTTAATAAATATGTACCCAATAATATGAATGTTTTTTAAAGTGTAATAAATTTTATAAAGAAAATACTGTTATATCTTAATTTGAAGATGATTCTTTTCAAAAGCCAACTACTTGAGTTTTAACTTACAGTACAGATGTCTGTGAAAGCAAGATCTTATCAAAAGCTAAATTTGTGATTATTCAGAAAAGAAACAATCTACAAGATAAAAGGTATTTCTAAATCATATATCTGACACGAGTTTCATATGCAGAATATATAAATTTATAAATTCTGGTAATGAAATTTATCTTCTCATTAGTTAATTACTCAATTCTACCTGATATTTGCATATATTTTACCCCTGTTGCCTTTTAAAATCAATATATGTGTTCTTTCAAAAAACCCCAACCCTTGGGCCGGGGAATTAGCTCAGTGGTTCCGGCGCCTGTCTTGCAAGCGCAAGGGCCCGGGTTCGATTCCCCGGTAACCACATAACAATACTGGGTGTGGAGACCCACACCCAGCAGCAACCAGTACCACATACCACAGTGCCGGGCGTGGTGGCTCACGCCTGTAATCCCAGCACTCGGGAGGCAGAGGCAGGAGGATT
>PVIR01002517.1:0-13192 GCA_004026965.1 Petromus typicus | reverse complement strand
TAAAAAACCCCAACCCTCAAACCTGCAGTCGTTAGAGAATGTCACCAACTCTCCTCTCCAGAGAGCAGAGATGAGCTGGCTGGGCCATGCTCCATTTTGAATGAAGCTGTGGCTACGGGCAGAATGTCCTAGGCCTTTCTGTTATTTGTTCAGCATGGCTCTGGGCTGGTGAGGGGCCTCCACTACTGCTTTAGGGAAGACACTGTGTCTCTGCATCACTGCTAAAAATGCCTCAGATCATCTGTCCAAGGAAGAGCTGGGTAGCACAGGGACACTGAGTGAAAAAAAACATCAGTGTCATTTTCTACTGACGAGACCCAAGCATTTAAGAACTACTTGTTGGAATAAAATTTAAGAAAGCTGTTTAAAGAAAAGTATGACTGATTTGGAAAATTTTAACCTAAACTATTAGAACCATTTGAGATTTTTTGACAGCGTTCTGTTTTAAAAGAGGCTTGTACTTTTAGAGATCTGTCAGATTGTAACACTTCTGGGCTACACCTTAACTCTTACCCTAAACTTGGTCCTTGTATTAGTCCATTTTCCACCACTATGACAAAATACCTAAGCAGGGTAACTCATGGAGAAAAAGAGTTTGTTTACTTCTCACCTCAGAGATCGGGGCACTTTATCCATATCTGCTGGGCTCTGCTGAAGACCTCAAGTGCTGGCCTCCCAGTGGCGGAAGTTCACACACAGGGCAGCACCAGGCCACAGAGCAGCACAGGCTTTTATCGCCTGCCCTGAGGGACTCACTTGTTCCTGTGAGGCCAGCACCCCACAATCCAACCAGCTGTCCCAAGGCCTCACTTCGTAAGGGTCCCAGCAACTCCTCCCATCACCACACGAGACCGAGCTTCCAAACCAGGAGATCTGGGGACACACATTCCTCTCAAATCACAGCAGTGCTTAGCCTCGGAAATCAGCATGGCGGCACAGACAGATAGCCTTGGAAAAGAGACCTCACTATGTGTCCCCAAGAGCAGGCTTTGGGAACACGCACACACCTGTGCCTTCCTATCTGCCATCACCACATGGCACTGGGGCACCTGTCAGCGACACTGGTTGCCCCTGGAACCGCTCCCCACAGAGGACAGCTGCCTTTGAATGAGGCAGTGAGCGTGCATGCAGGGACTCGTTCCTGCGCTGTGGCCGAGTGGCCTCTTCATCCCCAGAGCCCTGTGTGGCAGGGACAGGAGGCCGTGCCACTCGCCCCTGTGACTCATTTCCCTCCAGAACTTTCCTGTGTTCAAGGTTTTTGTTTTTAACCATTGATGATGCTAGATGCTGTGGATACCTTTCCCAGGCTGGTGGTCAGGGAGGAAGAACTGTCCTGAGATGTTTCCATATTCTTCTGTGAGTGTGTCACGAACATGGGCAACTCCTTAGTTTCTGACACATGAGAAAAGGACCAGGGCAGGAGAGAAAATGGTTTCAGTTTCTCTGAGGCCAGGTAGTCAGAGTTAAGGATACGGATATCTCTGCCATTGAGTGGCCACCTTCTCTTTGGCTAGTGGGATTCTTTTTTGACACAATCTCTCTGACCTTTTAAATGCTACTCTTTAGCTTCCAAAACAGGAAGGGGTTGTTAAGGAGCCAAGACCTCCTAGAAACCAGTCCTGGTGCTTCTGTGTGATGAGGTGGCTGAGCCCCGCTGAGCTAATCTGAGAGCAAGCAGAGGGGTGACCTGTGGCTGGGGGTGTGACCTGCCTGCAGTGACGGTCCTGCTGCAGGGACTCCAGTTGCAGACTCAGGAAGGGGTGGGGCAGGGCAAGTTCCTCCCCAGCCTCCCGCCCTGTCAGCCCCAGCTGGGGGGGGCGGGGGGGGATCCCTTGCTGGTACATGGCTGGATTCTGGGGTGGGGAGCCTGAGAGCAGGGTGATCTCATGGTTCTGTGATTTAGCCCCTACAGGACTGGTGCAACCCAGGACAACACGCACAAGGGCGGCAGCTCAGCCTTGACTCTAGTAGCTGGGGAGCCAGAGGTGTCATCTGTGGAGGAGGTGAGGACGGACAGATGGCCGGAAGATCCATGTCTGCATCTCGTCACCACATTCAAATTCTAACAGTGCCACAGGCTGGGAAGTTAGTGGCTCTGTGGTAGCACAGTGCGGGGTGTGCCAGTGTCCTCTGCAGACTCCGCTGCCCTTGAGGACCACTGATTACATTTTTAGATTAATCCTTGGACCCCCACATCGACCCTCAGAAACTGAACACAGGAACTTGAAGACCCTGAGAGCTGGACACAGCAGCCAGATGGACTTGTTGGGCAACAGGGCTGGGGAAGGGGTGAGCGTGGGACCAGACTGCTGCACAGGGAGGCAGTGGGGGCATCAGGTGTCTGACCCGGTAGGCACAGTACAATCCAGAAGTCCGTCGCAGGCTGAGCAGCCCAGGATGTCAGGAGCTGTGTCCCGGCCAGCCCAGTCCTCATACTCTGGGAAGCAGGCTTGTACCTTAACCTAACAACTCAGGCTGACTTTGCCCACAAGAATTAACTTGGCAGATCTTTGTCCTTTCACAGAGGCTGATATGGGGAACACACGCACACACGCATATGCACACACACGCACACGCACGCACGCACGCACACGCACACACACACACACACACACACACACAGAGCTCCTGCTGACTGAACTCTGTACTCTCATAGTCCCTCTTCTCTCCTGGTAGCCATCCTTGGACCTGCATTGCTCAGCACTAGGTGTCACAGGTGCCATAAACCCTATGCTGACCTGGCCTCCCAAGCCTACCCTCCCACAGAGAGCTGAGTGGCTGTGATTTGCGAGACAGCAGCCACACTCTATGTCGGAAGTAGCAGGCCGGAGCCGGTGAGGCACAGAGAGGAGGACCGTGCGCTGCTCCTCAGCAGGGAGCCACGGTCATGGGCATCTGGAGCTCCTGCTGCCCGCGCTCTTCCCTCCCTCCCTGTAACTTCCCCACCTCCACTCAGCCAGCACTACCTCTGGACTTCTCACCCACCGGGGTAATAAATCCCCTCCCTCTCACACCCCATTGGAGCAGGTCTTTCTGACCTTGCTGTGAGAGGAATCCTAGCACGGCTGTTGGCTCTTCCCCCAGGTAACTCTGGCTTCCTTCAGGCCTGGCCCTTAGGTGCCAGGAGCCTGGAAACCGCTTCTGAGTGCTGTGTGAGCTGTGTGTGAGTGAGGAGAGGGCTCAAGGAAGCAGAGTCCAAGACAAAAAGACCAGCAGTTGCCTCCAGAGTCTCCATGACTGAGAATGGATTCACTCTCTCCTGGCCTCTATGTGGCAGGCTGGGTGTGCAGGCAGCATCTAAGGTGAAGGCAGCCATGTTCCCACAAGGACAAAGACACTGCTCCCCAGAAGCCTACATTCCAGGGAGGGGCACAGATGAAGATAGACAACAGAAAAATAAATACATTACGAGAAAAAGACAATGATTAAGCGCTTGCAGGGAACTACTAGCCAGTGTGGTTTCGCCTCTGGTCAGTGGAGAGGGCTGCTACACCCTCTCCCTGACATCACCTGAGCTGACCCCACAGCTGGCCCTATAGGGGATTTCAGAATTGAGCTATGGGGCACCAGGTTGGTCTTTGGCCCAAGACCAGCACATGGCATAGACTAAACCAGCACAGCAAAGCCTTCCACATGGGAATGACCTTGGAGCCACAGCCCAGAGGAGCAGAGACAAACTGCAGCCTGGCCCACCAAGCTGGCTAGCTGCTAAAGCGAGTGGAAAAGCAATAGCAAAACAGGGTTTGAACAAGACTCATGGGCCAGGGATTTAGCTCAATGGTTCTGCCGCCTGCCTGGCAAGCACAAGGCCCCGAATTCGATCCCTGGTACCAAAAACAGTAAACAAGAATCATGCCCTGTGACACAGCACACACTGAGGCCAGGACACGGGGCAAAGTCACTTGACCTAGGAGAGGCAGGAGAATCTCAACGTCTCTAAAGGGAAAAGACAGGAAGAAAATTAAGAGTTAGCAACTCCAAGGGCATAGAATTGTTGGAACTGAAATACAAAAGCAGCTGTTTAGTCAGGCGGCAAAAAACCAGAGGCTGGGCAGAGGATTTAGTCAGTGGTTCAGGTGACTGTCTTGCAAGCGCAAGGGCCTGGGTTCGATCCTCAGTAACCACATACAATACTGGGGGTGGAGACTCACGCCAAGCCACAATCAGTACCACATGCCACAGTGCCTGGCATGGTGGCTCCGTTGCGGTGAGTGGAAAGATAGACCCTCACCAGAGGGACCGATGAACCACAGAGTCAACTGAGATTATAGAAATACAAAATACACAATAACCACAATGGCCAAATTGGATAGAGTCACAGACTCAGTACATCTACGGTACATCAACGGATTCAATAACAGTGAAAACAGCAGAAGTAAGAGAGCTGGAAAACTGATGTACATCAGGGCCCAGATTGGACATCAGAAAGGAAATAGATTAAAAAATAAATAAACAGGTCCTCAGGGCACTGTGGTCCAGTACTAAGGTCTAACATTCCCATCATGGAAGAAGCAAAGAATGTAGTTAGGGGACATTTTCTAAGAAATAATGGCAAAAACTCCCCATATTTGGTGGAAGATACAGTTACAAATTCAAAAAGTTCAGTTACCAAACCAGATAAGGCCAGGAATTATCATAACCAAACTACTAAAATTAAGGACAAAGAAAAGAATCTTGATTTTTTTGTTTTACCTTATTTTTAACTTAACAGTTTAATAATGAGAGATTAGATACAAAAACTAAAGCATGGGGCTGGGGATTTAGCTCAGTGGTTCCGGTGCCTGTCTTGCAAGCGCAAGGGTAACCACATAACAATACTGGGCGTGGAGACTCACTCCCAGCAGCAACCAGTACCACATACCACAGTGCCGGGCGTGGTGGCTCACGCCTGTAATCCCAGCACTCGGGAGGCAGAGGCAGGAGGATTGCTGTGATGTGAGTTTGAGGCTGAGCTCAGGGCCAGCCTGAACCCCAATGCGAGACCCTATCTCAAAAAAGAAAAAAAAAAAAACAAAAAAAAAACTAAAGCATGCATTGGGCTGTTTTTAATAGGAGCAAAGACTGGCAGCTAAGAAGCAGTTTTCTTATAAGAAAAGAATTTTGAAAGTGGGAAAAGAGGAAAACTGCATAAAATAAAGAGAACTACAATTTGAATGACTGCAGCTTTTGAGGGGGACTATGAGTGTGTGTGTGTGTGTGTGTGTGTGTGTGTGTGTGTATGTGCATGTGCATGTATGCATTTGTTTGTGCTGTGTGTGCTATGAGAGTTTGAACCCAAGGCCTTCACAGGGAACTATATCCTCAGCTCTTAAATTTTTAATCTTCAGACAGGGTCTCACTTAGTCACTATGTTGTCAGGGCCAGGATCAGATTTAAAGACTCTCCTGTCTCAGCCCTTCTAAGTGCTGGGATTAGACATGCACTACATGCCCAGCTGTGAATTCAGATTTCACATCCAAAACTGTGCAGTAGAACAATATTTTTAAAGTGCTACAAAGGAAAAAAAAGGCCACAATTCCATCCCCTACATTATTCTTTTGGATTAAGGAGAACTAAAAGCACCCTCAGGTAAAGGAAAACTAAAGGAGGACCAAGGATTTAGCTCAGTGGTTCCGGCACCTGCCTTGCTACTGCAAGACCCTGGGTTCAATCCCCAGTAACTACATACAACTATACTAGGCATGGCGGCTCATGCCTGGAGTCCCAGCACTTGGGAGGCAGAGGCAGGAGAATTGCTGAGTTCCAGACTGAGTCTAGGACCAGCCTGGTCTACAAAGTGAGACCCAGTCTCAAAAAAAAAAAAAGAAAGAAAGAAAACAAAACAAAACAAACACTAAAGGAATGCATTGCTAGCAAAGTTACCATAAAAGAAATGCCAAAGGAAGTTCTTGGGACGGCGGGAATATACAAGGGAAAGAAGCCTGGAACATTCCAAATGATATGGATGTATGATATGGATACGTACACTAGCAGTTTACCCTCTTAAGTTTCCCGTAAGTACCATGATTGAGAACAAAAACTGGTATTTCCGAGAGTACCTTTGATTTATGTACATCTAATATGATGACAAATGTGTTGACAGGCCAGAGGGACCTACAAGGTGTAAGATCTTTATACTCCAGTTGGACTGGAGAATGCTCACCCTAAATAGATTGGAAAGGCCTCAGGATGAGCCTGGCTTCCAGCAAGAGCTGTGTAAGGGTGACCAAAGGCACTGCCATAAACGCGGCTCAGGAGTGGAGCAGCGATAGAGCACGGGACCTGGTCACACAGTGCATGCTGGGTTATACAAGTACCTTCCTGGGCCCCCATGAGGCTACGAGACACTCTGCTGTGTGGTAGAGGTTGATATTTCATCTTAGTTTTTCCACAATGATGTGACCCAAAGTATGGATTTAAAATAAAACAATAAAAATGTTGAATGAATCCAAAAGAATAGAGGAAAGAAGCAACCGAAGAATAACACATGAAAAATAAAATGGGAGATGCAATCCAAAAATATCAATAATTATATAAATGTAAATTGTCTAAAGGCAAACTTTGGAACTAGATTAAAGCCATAAAAAAATTCCCAAATACCACTGGGCATGGTGGCACATGTCTTATAATCCTAGCACTTAGGAGGCAGAGGCAGGAAGGTCACCAGAGGCCAACCTGGGCTACATAGTGAGCTCAAGGCCAGCCTGAACTACATAATGAGACCTTGTCTCAAAAAAAACCCACAAAAAATCATAAAGACGTGAACCCTCAGTTACAACCAGCCTGACATAAAAAACTTGAATTAATGGAAGATTCATCTGCCTTTTGTTAGCAATAGCATGTACCCAGGTAAACGTTCAGATCTCATTTATATTGACTTTCAACCAACTTGAGTTACAACCCTTGGAAGCCCATTGAGTTTGTGAGTCAAGGGTCCAGTATATAGTGATAGAGGTACGTTAAAAAGAGAACAGACATTACGCACATTGAAAGTCCCCTAAAATGTGAATTTGTGAGGAAAGCAGAGTAAGAGGATGTTGTACACATGTGCAAATCTGCCAAAATGGAGCCCACAGGCCTGTATAACCAGTATGCACTGACCAAAATAAAACACGTAAGACAAAAAGTAGAATAGAAAAACATACTGAACACCAATTATAAGCAACTATAACTTATATATATATACTGTCAATTAGAATAGAAATGGTTTAACCACTTGGAAAAATAGCCTAACCGTTCCTGCTAAAAACTCTCACTGGATAACCCATAATTCCACCATGAAGATGTTCCCAACAGAAACACATATACAGATGCATGAAATGATATATTCTCGAATGCTGGAGGCGGTCTTATCCGTAGCTCTAACTGAAAGACCCCAAGTCAAAAACAACAGAATAAAGTGTACCATGGTCACACCGTGGAATACCACAGAGCATGCACGCCGGCACAGGTGAGTCAAGTGCAGCGAGCGAAGGAAGCCCAACACAGAGGGTTCGGCAAGGATGGACAAGACCAGGCCACGGGACTGGAAGCCACTATCCAGGATCCTTAGCAAACTGCTGCAAGGGACCTTCCAGATATGGCTTCTTCCTCCAGCGATCTGTACTTTTTAAGTTAGTTTGGGAGCGAGAAGGGAGAAACAACCGACGGTTTTCAGCGATGTTCAATTTCTTGCTGAGAGGGGGTTTCAGGATCTGAATGCTTTGTGTACATTTTTACTACCTGGATTATATTCTTCAACTAAAACTACTTTAGAATGCTTTCTAAAAACCTGAATGGAAATATTAGCAGAGGAGATGCTGGTATTCTGTGGAAAGGAAAGAGAAATAATTTCAGGATTAGAGACTAGGCAAACAAATATTTATCAAACATCTGCCTTATGCTTAAATATGGCCATTTAAATGGTCTCCTTCAATCCTCCCCACCTAGCAGGTGAAAATTAGAGCCAGGTACGAGAGTAACCCTTAGTCCCAGCACTGTGTGGTGGCCCAGGACCGCAGTCTCCCTCCAGGTGGAGACTAGCAGGCCCTTTGTGGAGGTGTCGCACACTTTCTTTTGGGGGCAGCTGCCGGGCTTGAGCCCAGGACCTTCTCACTGAGCTGCGTCCCAGCCCTTTTTTTATTTTTGTACTGAGTTAGTGTCTTGCTAAGTTGCTGAGCTGCCCATTCAGGACTCAAAACTCTCCTGCCTCAGCCTCCCAAGCTGCTGAGATTACGAGTGTCTGCCACTGAGCCCTGCTAACACTAAGGTTTGAAATTGTGTCCCAGGACCTACAGCCCCAGAGACATGCTGGCTGGACTAGGAGGTGAAGATGTCCTTACTTTTCTAAACTTTTGTGGCTTGCAAGATCAGACTGTCTGTGGAATGCCATAGATTTCTTTAGAACGCCTGATTCAGTGTGCTGCACTGGCGCATGTGAAGCATTGCTGGGTCAAATGTAAGCGTGTAAACCCGACGGTTGTACCTGTACGTTGCCGCATCTCTATTTCTTCAAGTACAGATTTCTGCAGAAAGTGGAAGTGTCCTCACTCTCCCCCGAGATCTTGGGCTGTGGGTTTTTGTCTCTATTTCGCAGATGAAATATGAGCGGAGGAAGATTGTTTTCTTCTTCTACCTTCCCCTTCACTGAGGTCCTGGGAGGCCTCTCAGTAGATACCTCAGCTTGTGGCTCCATTTGTCCAAATGCTTCTCCCCACACCAGGCAGGTGCCCAGCAGCTGCCCAAGCCCTGCCCAGGAGGGGAGACGCTGGGACTCCCTGCTCTTGCCAAACAGTAAGACTCGGCCTCCTCCTCTAGGACATCTACTCACAGCACCCAGGGCCTCCCCACGCCCTCCTGACAGCCCAGAGGGGTCGCCAGCGACTGCAGGGACCCGGACTGGACGGCAAGGAGAAGGTCCCCTGGCTGCAGTGCCCCTACTCTGGAGGGCAGGAAAGTGGCGATTAGTGGGCTGAAGCTAGAGGGAAGATGGCTCAATCTCTGGGACCTGTTTTTTGTGAGAGAGGCGGTGCTCACCGCTGGGATCCAGCCGGGCGGGAGACTGCGGAGTCAGCAGCTCTTGGCCAGGCACCAGCTAGGCAGGTCACCGAGCCAGCGGCTAGGCCCTCCGGGACCCTCTGGAGTGGCCCTGGGGGAGGGGGGGAAGAGGTGCCCCTTCCACGTGTGGCAGGAGAGGGGCTGAGAAGAGGAGGCGCAGGCAGGGTCTGGAGGGAGGGAGGGAGGGAGGCAGGAGCAGGGCCGGGCCAGCTCAGAGGAGGGAGGAAACAGGCGGGAGAAGCAAACAGAGGGCATCTGTAGTGACCAGGCTGTGACTTTGAGTCGACCTCACTGGTCCCAGTCTGCTTATTTGAATAAGGACAAAAGTGCCACGTGCGAGCGTCTGGAGGTGACTCGCTCACAGTAGGTCTTCAAATCTTTAGCACAGCAACCTTCACAGCGGCGGGGCGAGGGAGGCTGTCGCTGGGTCCCTGAGCTCAAAGGTCCTGGGACAGGTCCGGAGCGACTCGGCGGCTCGGCTCGGCGGCGCGTCCCTCCCCGGGGTGTGTCCCGCAGGTGCTATTTGTAGGCGCGCGGCCCGCGGAGCAGCAGCCGGACAGCATGGCCGCCCGAGACCCGCCGCCCGCCACCAGCTACGCGCCGCCCGATGTGCCCTCGGGCGTCGGGCTGCTCCGCACCATCCCCTTCGCCTTCTTCGTGCCGGAGCTGGTGAGTGCAGGGCCGGGGCTCCCTCCCCGGACACCGGCGGGGTGAGAGGCCGGCAGCTGGTCCGGGATTATCCAGGATCCTTAGCAAAGCGCTGCAAGGGACCTTTCGGATATGGCTTCTTTCTCCAGTGATCTGTACTTTTTAAAAGTTAGAACAGGAGGGTCAGCCGGGAGGTTTTCTGAATTGACTCTGAGCTTGGATTCCTGTGGGCTCCGCACACGTGCTGGGTTTGCCTTGGGGGACCTGGCCTGTGCAGCTCTGGGCCAACGGGTTCTCCTGCGCAGCTGTGCCCAGCAGTGTCTGCAGAGAGCAGGGACTCTGGGGTCTGCCCATTAGGGCAGCAGCTGAGTGTGCTTCGGCCCGGTCCCTTCTGAGGGACCAGTTTGGGCTGCTGTCTTCTGGCCTGCTCGGAACTGGGTACCGCCGGTAAGGTGGACATGGCCAGCCCTCCCACCCTCATTGCCTGCCCCTGAGGTTGGGCCTGATTTGGTGAACTTCAGGCAAACTGCTTAAAGGGCGGCCACTAGTGTCCCCAGGAAGGGAAGCCAGGCAGAGCCAGTCCAGTTATGTGGGAGGCTCCAGGTCAAACCCCACCCAAGAAGCAGGTTGTGCCAGGGCTGTCTCCCTGGGCACAAACGTGGGCATGCTGCCACACTAGTGACATCTCAGAGCTCCTATGTGCGCTCTTGCCAGGACCTGGGTGTGTCCTTCACCTTGGGGCAGCCAGAAGGGCTGCCAAGGCTGGGGTTGGCTGCACCGTGTTTTTGAGTATAAACTGTGTCATTTGTTCGTGCACACTGGGAGGGCCAGGCCTGCCATTTCCTGGGGGAACACTGCCTTTGGAGACAGACCCAGGGAGTCTTTTCTGTGGTCAGATTTTGGAGCCAGTGAGGTGAGGTGGGGGGGTCCTGGCCTGTCCCTGGCCATAGAAGACTGTCTGGGTTCCGGTCTGCGCGGCAGGAAAGACAGGAGTCGAGGGACAGAGTTTCCAGAGTCCAGAAAGCCCTGGACTTCACTGTGAGGGGTGTTGTCCTTGTCCCCACCTGCCCAGCTCTTGCAGTTGGAGTTCCCGAAAGATAAGCTCCTGCCCTCGGAACTTGACGTATTTGGGGGGATGAGGATATTGCCCTTGGCTCACTTTTACTCATTCTGTTGTATTTTAAAGTCGGTTTAGATTTACCACAGAGCTGCAGTATGTTCTCTTCGCTCCTTACTCAGCTTTCTGTCTCGTCCTGACCCCCGTAGGACAGCTCAGGATCAGGACATGAATGCGAGCACCGTGATCTATTCTGTTCCAGTTGTGCTCCTTTCCTCCCACAGAGTCCTTTTCTGGTTCGGGATCCAGGCCGGGATCCCACATGGTGTTTACTTGTCTTATCTCTATTGTGTCCTCTAATCCAAGACGATTGTCCCAGACAGTTACATACAGCGTGCCCAGCTACATGCTGATGTCCCCTCATTGCAGCTTTACTTGTAAGCAATGTTTGTTGTCGGAAACCTGAGTATAATGCCTGTCTCTGCCCACTTCCATACACGGACACCTCTCCTGAATGGGCGTCTCTGGTGCACTGTTTTCACCTTAACAACTCTAGCATAGAGCCCAGCTTTGAGTGTTTCTCAGATTCGGGGTGAGGAACAGGGAGGTGACTGGGAAAGCAGGACAGTAAGAGAAAATGTGTGGCAGTCCTGAGCCCTCTGAGCAAGGAGTGTGCTTCACACAGCGGCGCTGGGTGCTGGTGCCCCCCCCCCAGGCAGCATGAGCTCAACGTCCTGAGGTCTGGCTGACTCGTAGTCGTGGGACCAAAGACACCACAGACAAGTGTAGGTTTTTCTAGTTCAGAGAATGGACTGTAAAACTGGAGGTTTGGGCCAGCGAAGGGGGACAGAGAAAATGAAACCCAGTGAGCAAGAGTGGACGTGGTGGGCGTGGACTTCACACTGTGGTGCCTGCAGCCCCTGGGCCCTCCAGCCTCTGTGCCTAGGACTTTCCCATGTGGCATAAGGGGAACAGAGGCCAGGGATGGAGGTGCACATGTCTAATCCTAGCTACTTGGGAGGCAGAAGTAGGAGGTTCACAAGTTCAAGGGCACCATGAGCAACAAGGGAAGAGCATGTCTTACAGTAAAATAATCAAAAGTACCAAGCTTCACACTCCCTGGATTTAATTACCCATACTGCAAAAGCAAACACGATCAGAGAGTGCCATCAGGCAAGGAAGGTTCGAGCGAGGCCACGCTCTCCCCACCGGCCTTTCTAAGGCCGCAGCACCCTGGCTGGCAACAGCCTCTGGCTCCTGTGTCTCTTGAGGATGATGGGCTGTGATGACGCCCACTTCACGGGGTCCTGTGGCTTCTCTGCCCACCCACCTGCCAGCCTATAGTCTGCTCGAGCTCAGCTTTCTCTAAGATGCTTCGTTTTCAAGTTTTCAACAATCAAATTATGTTTTTAAACTTTGTATTATCCAGTAATTATAGATTCACAGGACATTGAGAAGATGTTTGAGGAGGGCTCCCTCACCCAAGCCTGGTCCCTGGCACTCACACATTCCCTGATTGGATTACACAAAGAACCAGGGAGCTCACTCCAAGAAGGCCAGTCTCCACTCCGTGTCCTTTCCCACACGTGCTGATTTGTGTGGTCACCGAATAATCGGCGTCTGAGACTGTCCCGACCCCATGAGAGCCCCTGTGGTCTTCCACCTCACTCCGCTCTGAGTAAACTGGGAACCCCACTCCTACCAGCATAATTTTGTTATTTTGAGAAAGTCATGAGTCAGGGCACTCCCATGTGTGTGAGCTTTTGACAGGCCTCTTTCACTCAGCATAATCCCGGTAACATCCCACTCCTACCAGCATAATTTTGTTATTTTGAGAAAGTCATGAGTCAGGGCACTCCCATGTGTGTGAGCTTTTGACAGGCCTCTTTCACTCAGCATAATCCCGGTAACATCCATCCACAGTGTCACCCAAGTCAGCAGCGTGATCCTGTGTGCTGCCAGGTACAGCCTGTCTAGCCATCACCTGCTGAGGAGTGGCCCCCCATCACCGTCCCTGGCCATTGTGTGTAAGGCTGCCGTGAGCACCACAGCGACTGGGTTGTGCATGGATGGAATTTTCAGTTCGCTGGAGGAAATGCCTGGGTGTGATTGCTGGTGGACTAATAAGTGTCTGCTTGGTTTTTATTAAGAAACTTACAAGCTCTTTCCAGGATGACTGGAAAATAATTTTTGACTTTTACATTCCTACCAGCAAGACATGAGATTTTAATACCACCATTCATGTTCTAGTCCATTTTCTGTTGAATTTGGACTTCTCATTTGAAAATAGTTTTTTTGAAAACATAATCTCCAAGTGTGAGGAACTTTGAATCAATGAATTTTAAGATGAGAACAGACCTCCATTTATTCCTTCTCTCCTCTGTGTACCAAGCGTGAAGCCAGCACTGGGCTGTGGGTGTGAGGAACGGCCCACCTCATTTCTCAGAGCCAGTGTCTGTGGGTGGCCAGAGA